>JABFFI010000801.1:0-12988 GCA_013623725.1 Fusarium robinianum | reverse complement strand
CCTCTTCCCTCCCTCTTCCTCCCCATCCCCGAAATACCTCCCCCCAACCTCAACCCCCTCCAACCCAATCTCCCTCGCCCTCCTATTCCACAACAACTGCACCACCTCCCCCCCCCTCCCACAGCAAACATACCCCAACGCCCCCTCCGCACTTCCCATCTCTCCCAAAACCCCCTTCGTAGCCGGCTTCTCACCCACCAACATCCCCATCACCCCCGAACCCCTCCACCCCGGCGGCCCCGTCGCCACCGCGCCCTTGAGCTCCCGAACGTACGCGGGACTAGGCCTTCTCAGTCCCGCTTTGCACTGTAGGACTACCCGCATCGTCGTGCTCGGGAGCTTCCATGTGCCGAGTAGGTCGACGCCCCCGTCGGAGGCGCCCCCAACTCGTTTGAGGGTGAAGCCGTAGGGGGCTAGGGCGGCGGCGACGGTATATTCGTAATGTGTGCCGCGGTAGACGGTGGATGCTTTGCTCAGACTTGTGCGTTCGACATAGGAGAGGAAAGTTGCCAGGTCAGAGTGCTCTTTACTGGAAGACTCGGGATATATCAGCTTCTCGACTGAGGGTGCTTGGTTGCTACGATTATTGTCGCTGTAAAACCGCGCTGCAGCCCTCAACGAGGGTCGTCTGAACAAAAGAGGGACATGCTCCGAGGTTCTTATCATGCCTCTTCGCAATGGGTTCATGGTTCTATTTATTTTTGAGTCGTTTAATACCCTTGATCAATGTTGACTCTTTGGTGATGGTTCAAGAAGAACTCGTCACGGATTATGCATTAATCCGAAATATGCTTCTAACAATCTCTGTTCCAACCTCTCCCGCTGGTCAACTCGAGATATCGTCAACTGAACACGTTGTAAATCGGGTTGGATAGCATTCAATACCAGTATTTTTAATGATTAACTTTCTTGTCCAGATAAAAACAAGTTAGTATGCTCCTACGCTCGGATCCTGTCCTTCTAGTTACCGAAACCCCTCGGCGCCGTTAAAATACACGCTCATCATACAACATTTTGCTCTCTCCAAATATGTCAACCAACATATAAACAAAGTGGCTGTATGCACCCGGCAACATGCTTTTTTTACTTGTCCTCTCCCTCCTTCGTTTAATTGTCTCGTCTCATAGCATTTCGCCTGGGTTCTGCAACTGTTGGGGAATCATCTTGGTCGCCAGGCGGTGCGCGGGCTGTGGTGGTGCTTTGTCCCTAATCCTCTCATCTCGCGACTGATTATTATTGCTCGTCGTCACGCGCCGCATTCTTGACTGTGGCCTTCGCGGCACGTGTTTGACGATGCTCTCAAGGAAGAAAGCACCTTCTGTGTGACCAGTGCTTGGGCGTTCATCGTCCGCATCCGAAAACCCCCCTGCGTATTCATCATCCGAAGCAATATCCCCCATTTGTGGCTGATATGAGGCTGGGGCAGACGGAGACGTGATAGACCGCGAGTGGAGGGCAGGTCGCGGGTTGGGCGGCGCTACTGCACTAAAGGCCCCTGGGTTCATGGTATTAGAATTGCCCTCTCGCACAACGGGAGACCGGTCTGCAAATCCGTTCTGGAAAGACGTGTTGTTCGAGGCTTCGTGCAGGATGGGCAGGATTTGTTCGTCGTAAAGCTGCGTTCCTGTTTCGAACGACTCCGGAGTGTACTCGGTAATAGTCCTTGAAGATCGTCCATCATCATCCGTAGCTGGACTTGATGGCTCGTCAAAGAAGTCATCGAGGCTATCCAGCTTCGTAACCAGGTCGCCCGCGTGAACTTCGCCACGGCCCTCGTCGGATAACATGGTCTCTGTCCGCTCAGACGCCCCCAGGAAGCCGTAGGGAAAGTCTTCTGCATGAAACTCGACGTCGGGCGTGGGTGCCGTTTCGGCCGTGATCCCCTCCGAGCCCTGACACGTGTAAAAGGCTGCGTGGATGTTCGCTCTCGTGGCGTCTGTCTTCTTTGCAGGAATTGGGATCGCCCATCCCGATGCCTCTGGGATTCCAAACAAGCTCTGGGTGCGCTCATACTCCTTGCGGATGGCTTTGGATGTTGATCGCGTCATGCTCATCCTCAGATGATGCTTGTCCATTTGGTTGCCAGACATGGTCATGATATTGTCCAGCACGCCAAGAGCCTCCATGCAAAACTCCGTCTGCAAGAGACGTAGCAGTGGTGAGATAAGATCAGACCCATGTCCAGCAAGCTCAGGTTTGCGCATATCAACCTCGGGAATTGCAACGCACAAAACCCTCATAGTCTGTGTCTTGACCCAGGACAGAGAGTTTGTGAGCAGCCCAATCAGGAATGTGACCATCTGAAAGTCGAGGTGAGGCAGATAGTATTCTTTCAGCGCATTCCAAAGCTCATTGATGAAGTCTTTGCTAGTGCCCTGGGGAGTTCCGGACATGAGATCATGCAACGCAACGGCAATGCTTGAGAGGCCTTGGCGGTCAGCCTCTTCGAAAAGAAGTCTCGCCGTGCGCAGCACGTCTTCGCCGAGACTGGGCTTCTCTAGCTCGTTCAAGAAACGAGGGAAGTTTGCCAACAACGAGAAGAACAGGCCGGTGTCGTCTCCAATTAGACCATCGCTGGGAAGTTGTACGAGTTTGTCCATCGTATCGAGGGTCGTCTGCCAGCAGAGCGAGGACCTCAAGCCTTTATGAAGCAACGGCTGGACGCCTTCGAACAAACCATCCCAGCGGGCAGGCTGACCATCAGCAAGAATTCTGCGGACCGTCGGCACCCGGAAATCCACTTTGCTGAGGAACTTGTTGAGCATCTCAACAGCCTCCAGAAACTCCCGCTCGTTGATGGACTCCAGACAGGCACAGGTAGTCCAAAAGAGCTGCGGAAAGGTGAGTAGATTATCGCAATCCAGCTTAATGATGAGAGTCTTCAAGGTCGTTAGGATTTCCATCGAAAAAGACTGAATCTCGGGGTCTTCGTCCGCGATAGTGTTAGACAGCCGGGCAAGCATATCCCCCAGCATAACGTGATCTACCGAAGTGAGCACACATCTGAAGATCTGGAAAGATCGACAGGCAAGATGTCGGACCGGACATGATGTCGCCCAGTGGAGTGACAACCGTCCCCACTCCTCCTTGATCCCGGGGAACGTCATCTCGAAAGTCCTCACCACCTCAGCAGTTAAGAACTCCATGCCCGGGGGGACCTTGCTATCATGGTCGTCAACCTTGCCGTTGCTGTCTTCGTAACCCCAGACCACCGAGCGATCGTGGCGGCGAACCAAATCTATCAGATCTTCGATGGCCTTCTTTTCTGCATCTTGGGTCTGGTCGTCGATTTGAGAGATGACCAACTCATGGATGAGATGCACAAGCATCTCCCGGGCCTGTTCTTGGACCAGTGGTGTGTAATGATCCCAGAGAACAGTGACAACTTGGAGGAGAATGGGCACATTTTCCTGCGTAAGATGGACGGGTGACACCATCAGGTCGACAAGTAGGATTAGTGACAGCTGCCCTAGAGAGAACCCGGCCTGCTTAGTTCCCACGGGGAGGGCTTCCGCTAGGTCAGCGCAGTAGGGGAGGATGCCAATATCCGGCGGCGGCGGCGGGATCGAGTCTCGCTTCTCGTTCGGAACCATGGCTTTGGGTGTAATTTGCAGAAGCAAAAACTCCACAACCTTGATACCAGGCGTACTGTTTGTTGTAGAGAGGAAGACAACGATTTGCTTGGCATACTCGACGAAATTCTGCTCGCGGCGCTCGAGACAGAGCTGCATGATGAAATCCAGTACCAGACGCACATTTCCTGGGTGAGGGCCCGTCGCGAGCGCCTGCCAGAGAGCCTGAACCTCATTATGCAATGCGCCACTAGATTTGATGGTGATCTCCAAGAGGTTAGCGAGCAGCACGTACGAGCTCGCAGTAGGTCCTCCGTTGGGGTCCAGCTTCAGCTCTATCAATTGGATCCAAGGCAAGACCACGGCCACCACGTTGCGTTGCGCCACCGGCTGAAGTTCCTTGAAGTAGAGTGTGAACTCGGAGAAGATGTGGAAGGCAAGGTCCGTATGTTGCTTAGCTAGCCGCTTTGAGATCTCGAATTGGGCCAATTTGTACACGGCTTGAGTCTTGTCTGAGATGCTGATATCGAAGTCTTGAATCTTCGAGTTCCGCTGCTGACGCGTTTCCAAAGACCTCAGGACAGCGGCAGACTTGGACCTGATCTCGCTCTGGTCATTACCGAGTGTGAATAAGCAGAGACCAAGAAGTTTCCAGAATGGACACTCGTAGTCGATATGGACCTGCAGCACCTGAGTAATGACGGCAAAGTAACTCTCGAGGACCTTGGACGATTCCGCCAGATAACACCGCCCGATACAGTGCTCCATCAGGTAGGGGTACTCCTGGTTGTGGACAATGAGATTATCCAAGGCCCGCCTCCCGATCACATTCATCCGGTCGCTACCCGAATTGAAGATGGCCTCTATCCAGGCAAGCATGCGGCGCATGTCGAACTGGAGCACACTGCTCTCGGTCGTAACGGTTATCGGCCCGCCGCACAAGGCCGCCATGGAGCTGAGGGCCGCGTTCCTAAGGTTCCTCTTCTCAATCTCCATCGCTGCAGTGACGGTTCCCCGTTCACCTAGGGTCTGCTGATCGATGAGCGACTGGCGCATGGTATCCTCGCGGGCACGTATCTGAGGTTGATTCGGCGAGAAGCCACACCAGTCCTCCATCAAAGAGAAAGCCGACTTGCGTGACTCAAATGTCATCCACCTCGATGGATCCTTGGTCCGGTTGATTCCTTCGAAGAGAGCCTCCATGAGCCCGCAGTAGTGGCGCCTGAGCTTTTGGAACTCCCAGTCCATTTGAACTTCTCCGTCCATTAAGAATAGCTTGAGATCCTTGGTGTATGAGGTGAGGGTGGTGAGGAAGAACTCCGAGTTGTAGACATCAGGTTCATTAAGAAAATGGGACGTGAGCTTGAAAACATGGGTAATCTCCGTCCGAAGAAGGTCCATCTTGCGGTTACGCCGCGGGCTGCTGTTTGTCCTCTGGTGTATCCGGGCGCGGGCCTCATCATTGCATCGAGATACCTGACCTTGGAGCTCCTCGAGCAGTGTGCGGTAGATGTGGATGTTAATAGAACCCATGGCAACGACAACAGCGTCTCGTACGGATGCCGAGGTGACAGATAGGAGCGGGATTAGATACTTGAATAGCATACGAGCGGTGACGATCTTGTCTTTGGAGGATGATTTCGACGCCTTCCTGACGTGTTGGGGATCCTGGGCGGTCGGTGAAGCGCCAGGGTCCGCGAGAGTCGTGCAAGCGAAAATCAAGTACAGCTTCCACTGTTCCACCATTACCTCTGGTTGAGTGGTTGCGGATCTTGCACCCATCCGGGCGCTACTAGGGTCAGCATTATAGTAGAGACCTCGAGACGGCTCAGAGAGGACAACGATGGGCTTGTACATCTGAAGAATCCGGTTGCAAATCAGATCCCGACAGATAGTGACGGTGAAAGGGCATTTCTCGTACGCAATCCGGATCAGGTTGGGGAAGATTTTTGACCAGAGAGTTGTGTCATACGAGACGTCGCTTGCGCAGAGCTCTACCAAGGCACCCTGGTTGTTGGCATTCTGAAGGCCCCTCTGCAACCGACTGCGCTCAGCTACGGAGAGCTGCTCGTCGTTGAAGTCCAAGACCTTGCTAGATTCGTTTTCGAGAATGTCGATGAGACGCATTGCATCCTTCTCTTCCATCACCTCTTTACCAAGGGCAATGTCAAACTCAACTATGAGACGCAAAACTGTTACAGCGAAATGGCGTACTCGTCGGGATTGAGAACAGAGGAAGAAGAGACCATGGGCTTCAACTTGGTCAACCTCTGCCCATATGCTTGAGAGATCGAGCTTCAGCGCCCTCTTGTCTGAAGCAGTGGTTTCCGATTGGTCATTGGCAGCATCTCTCGTTTTTTGCCTGATCTCTTCAATCCATATTTGCAGCAACTCGACATACAGACGCAAAGTATTCTCGATATGGCTGTGACCGAGCATCCCTCCGTCGGACATGGTCGAGTATCGGTCGTCGAAGTTAAAGATGAAGCGCGCGAAGCCCATCGTAACCTGCTGGGCATGGGATTGCCGCGCGATGGCTTTAAGAGAGTGGGCGGACGATTCTGCTATGTTGTACTGCACATGAGCCGTGCCAGTACATAGGAGATTAATCAGCGAATTGAAAGGAATATCGACTGACAAGCAGCGTGGCAATGCCTGCACCGCAACATGTAGGAGTTCATAGAATGCCTGCTTTTGGTCTGCCGCATTTTGATGGTCATCCTTGCGGGAGAAGGTAAAGGTCTCGGCAATGGGTGTTTTCGGGCCAGGACTATTGAATTTCTCATCCAACGCCGCCTGGCCACCAAAGGTATTGTCACAGATAATAGTGATTTTGCCCAGAATTTCGCAGAACTTTAGGTAGTATTCCCGGACACCATCGCTCAGAACATGTGTGAGGACAGGGCGCGTAACATACTCCTCCTTTGGGGTCGCAGTAGGCTGGGATAGAGGAGAATGGCGTGGAGATGAAACAGCGGGAGAAACGGGAAATCGATCGGGATGAGGCGTGGGGGTTTCGTAAAACTGAGGGAAAGGTGGCTGGCCTTGTTCCCCCTTCTCGAGATCAGACATTATGTAGAGAAAGGCTCGGATCCCAACGACGATGCGATCTGGGTCCAGCTGCTCAACTTTCAATTCCTTGTTTGATATAAATAGATCGGCGTTGATGAGTGGGAAAATGACGTTTCTGAAACAATACTCTGGGTATTTGAACCCGACGGTCCGGATGATCTGGATCAAGGGCTCTGTGCAAGCCGTGTCGGATGCGACAACGCTGCGCTTGGACGAGGGCAGAACGAGCTTCATCACATCGTCAATCTTCCGTAGCGCGCCCTGGAGGGGGTCATTGGTGCGGTACAAATAAGTCCACAGCAGCCGCGATATGACCTGGAGACAAAGGGGCTTGGTGAATCGGTCCTTGACTTTTGTGTGCAGTGAAAGGACAAGCTGTTGCCACGAGGAGGCAAAGTTATCCGGAGAGGAGACACAAAGAAGAGTCGCAGTTAGGGGGAAGGCGAAATTCCAGTGCCGCGGCTTCACAAACATTTGAGCCAGACGTGGCCCTATGGCGGCGAGAACTTCGGTCCATCTTGGATGCATGAAGTGACTGTTGCTTGCCTTGGCCGCGATTGGGAGCAAAATCGTCTCCAGGACTTGACAAAACGCCGTCTTGACCCTCTGGCCGTGCGATTTCTGGAACAGGCGGCCCAGAGAGATGAGAAAGTCGCAGGATTGCTCCCACGCCTCCTCAGGCGAAATCCTGACTCTGAGGTGCTTCATGCCACCCAAGACCAGCTCCACCTTCCCCTCTGCATCCCGCCCAGAAGATGAGGTCGGACTCTTGACCACACGCTCTTGAAGGGAGTTGTCCAAGTCGTCGATGAACCTTCGGGCGACGCTAACGAAGTTGATTTCGCTCATATAGCCCAGTAACTGGGCGAACAAGCCCCAATTGGCGAGCTTAAGGGGCGAGACCATTAGCTGTTCCGTGTCGGCGATCTTGAGTTGTCCGAAAATAATGCTCTCGAGTTTGTCCTCCATTTCGGGCGTAATCGAAGACAAATTGCTCTGGCTAATCACCTCGAGGAGGACTCGGCAGAGTATGTATATCGAAACGGTGGATCGGCGTTCCGCTTGCGCAACAATTTCCTGTCTTGCGGCAAGAGTCGGCGGGCCGTTAGGAAACCCATTCTCGCCCCCTCCAGCTCCAGGAGGTCCAGGCTGCACAGGCTCAGTGTTCCTTCGCAACAGAGGACCGCTGGGAAGGCCTCCGCGTGATTGTTGGAGGTGGCTACGAGCTTCGTTGGCGGCATCGCTCTTGCTTTTTCTCCAGAGCATCATAGAATCGATCAGAGCTTTTGGCTTGGGGCTAGCGATGTGACCGAGTGCGACAATAAGTTGATCGAAGGCGGAATCGACTCCAGGACCGCAGATTTGTTCGACGTGTGGCTCGGGATCGAAGGGGGCGGTAACGCATTCTGTCAACTTTTCCTCCGCAAGGGCAATGAACTGTTACTATGTCAGCTTGGATGGCAGACGTCGCATACGAAGGCCGGTACGGACCGAAGTGAATAAAACATGCAACGCATACTCCCCGACGGTCTTTTGATCGTCCTTGTGATGGCGGGACGAATGCGAGTGATGGGGGCCATGATCACGTCTCGACTTGCTTTGGATGCGCTCAAGCTTGCGCTGTGCTGGGCCGTGAGACATATCGGCAGCGGCTGGTCGATCCATGGCAATGGTACTTCCGGACAGAGCTGTCGGCGGTCGTGCTAGATAGCTCACATCGCCGTCGAGACGACCCGCCACCGATTGCATGTCTGGACGGTCGAGGGCGGCGCCGACGGCAGCGATCATCTGCGGGCTGAGGGGGCTAGAGCTGGTACTGGCCAAGCTTCCATTTCTCGAATGCTGAATGCCGTGGACGATGGAGGTTTGACGGTGGTGGCCGTAGGAGGCACTTTTGGGGTCGACAACTCGTTCGACAACGCCGCCGATTGCGCCTCTTGAATGCGGCGCGTGGAGTCGGGGGGAGGCCAATGTCGGAGGCAGCTGGGAAACTTTCCCGGCGGAGGAGTCTCGCGAGTGCGCTATTCGATGGGCAGTGGGCGGGTCAGGACGCAGGGTGCGATCCCAGTTGGTCTCATCTTCGTCCTCCTCGTCGAGTCTCGAAACGGACCGGGGCGAGAATCTGAGCGGATCCTGCAGGTGGTCCGGCAGCGGCTGCGACGGCACTATATTGGGTCACACAAGGGACTGTCAGCGCTGAGTCTAGTTTATTCGCGGTTTTGTTGTTTTGATTCCTCGTGCGACGAGTAGGAAGGGCAGGAAGAGGGAGAGGGAGAGAGAGAAGGGAAGTTTAGAGGAGTGGACAGAAGAAGAAGCAAAGCTTCAAAGCACCCGCTTCAAAACTGACCGGGCAGTCGGGGCGGGCAGTTTCTCTGTCCAGACCTAGAACCAAACTGCTTTGCTATTTCAACCAGATGAATACCTTATATGTTAAGGTAACTCTTCAACCTGGAGTCTTCCTGTCCCGCAAAGAGGGCATTCCCGCTGCTGTGTCGCGTTGCGGGAGTACACTACAGAGTGCGGGACGAGGGGCTGGGCTGGCAGCTGGCAGCGGGGGGAGGAGGGAGGGCTCCCTTCACATCATGACCAAAAACTCACCCATCTCAAGTTTGACCGAGCCGCAGTCCCATGATCCAGGTCAGGTTTATCGGGTGCGAGGACGGAAAAAAAAAACCAAGCGATGCACTACAAAGGCGAGTGACTGAAGATGCGCGTTGTCTGGAGAAGGTTTGTGAAGGGATGATGCTATGCAATTGAGCGGGAGAAGTGGTCAAGACGGGCAAGGGCCCAGAAGATGGAAGGCGCTCAACTCCCACCGACTCGGCGGCTGCCCGCTGGACAACAATGACGCTACCTAGTACCTACAGACTGGGTGCCGCAGTGACCAGGACCCGCTCTCCCTCCTCTCTGGAGCCAGAAACTCCTCCTCCCTTCCAGTTGAACGGTCAACAAGGGAGCGAAAGAGGCGGCTATGGAGCCCAAAGGCCTTCGCACAGCCGGTCCTTGCTGTGTATTTTTGGGCCTTTCCACCTCCATCATCCATGTACGGAGTAATCTGCAAGGGCCACGTCCTATCAGGAGCGTCAACCGCGACATGGGATAACGGGATATTGGAGAGACGGCGCGCCACCGCGGGCTGGCCCATTGGCCGGCCTCTTTGGAAAGGGGCGCGAAGGGTGATCAGCAAGTGATGGACCAGGTCCGAAATCCTAGCGACGCCATACATAATACATACAACTACGTACGTTCTCGGTGCTGAGTTGTTTAAACACGACAGCGCAGAATGGTTCGGGGTCCAACGTTGAAGATGAGGATCACCCCCCCCCATAGATAGAACATCACGCCGACAAAACTTTTTGAGACACGTAAAACTTCCCCAGATACCTAGTCATGGCAAGGGTCCTGGAGATCATTGACGTAGCATCCCCTTCCCTCGATCATGATCGCGGCATTTGGTCGAAACCTATCTTCGTACGATGTAGTGCTAGGATCGCTATCCTTCCGTTAACCATCATCGAGCTGTCGTATTTCCTCTCGGCGCAAGCCACGATAAGTAAAGATGCCAGCTGGACTTGTCCACGTCAAATCGTCAGCCACACCTAGTATGTACCCGCATGCATCAAATTCCTTCGAGGGAACTAGCGGACGGACAGACTACTGTTGGGCTTCCTCCGGGCTCCGTAGCTAGGTCGTGTTAGATATCCTTCTCGGAACAAGTCCTCCCCAAGACCGTCAGGGCCCCTTGATGGAATAATATAGCCGAAATAACACCATGGGCATCTGTAACGATCTACAACAGATCCGTCCGAGTCTCAATATTTCGATACCCAAGGGTTCATCATGCCGTTGTTGAAGCAACTTCGCTTCATACCCTGTCGAGTCTCCCTGTCATCTGAACGCCTATCATCCCAACCTGGTTCATCGTCTCAGATAACCCACTCTGCTGGGTCGCCGAGATCTTACCAACATTCCGGGCACTGTGTTGATCTAATCTCTTCCCAGGCAACCGGCACTACAGCAGGGCTCCCTCGAGAACCTATTTGTATGTACAGTTCTTCATGTGAAGAATCAGGGACAGCCCGGGGTAGCCGACCAGTGTCGTGCATCCATCAATTCTGGCAACTGTGTTTCTAGACTTTGTTTGCTTCGTTGTTCGAGGACCAGTTCGCACCACTGTGTCAACCAAAGTAAGCCGCTGACGAGATATGATGAATGCGGCCACCCTCGAGAAAAGGCCAAGTTCGTCTACGTCTAAGCACTCCCTCTGGCTAACGTATTTAATTCCGAGAGGGTTGACCTGGATCTACTCCAGTGATAGTCCCTAATATTGACCTTGGCTCTAGGGTATCCCCCCCCCCCCCACCTAAACGTGGACCATCATGTTAGTTATGCTCAAGCTTGATAACCTCTACCTCACTTTTGGTAACTCTCCAGCTATGTTTGCCAGTGGTTTCAAGATGCGGGTTGATGAGGTCTCTCTATTGCACACGACTGGAGATGTTGACGAGAACCGAGAACTCATACACCGTCCGCCGCAGAATTGGTGCATCGAAGACGGTTGGGAGAAGGCAACTGACGCGCTCACGAGGCATTGTCTCTCAAGTTCTACGGAGGAAATGGCCTTGAAAAGTAAATACTAATTATTTCTGACAACATCCAAGCCATTTCACAGAGGGACCATCAGCATCTTTGAGATGAGCGGTCACATGACGACAAAAACAGCCCAAGGTTCAATCACGATCCCATCCTTGGTATAGATATTCTTTACGAACCCGAACTGTGCACCGATGGGAGAAGCCAATCTGACGTGCATAGGATTTATAGCAAGGGATTTTCGCCCCGGGTCTGTCCGATGCCTTGGCTGATGTTTCTCACTAGGTCTTGTTCTTACATAGTACGACAATACCGTGGTTCTTGCCACGTCTCCTTGTTGAAGAATCAGCCTACCTTGTGTCGGTGAAGGTAGCACGGAAGACCGGACAAGGGCTCATTCATGACACGGCAATGGGCGGTATCGTCTTAGTGAGGCGGGTCTAGGGCCTATCTGAAGGCCTTTATCTAGTGGTTGATGTTGCGATATTTCGTGACCGAAAACCTCCATCGCGTTTGCTTTCTTGATTAGGAAGTAACTCACTTGGTAGCAGGAGGGTCGTAGCGGCGACATCCACGAAATCTTGTCGAGGAGAGCTACGATCAGGAGCCGTGATTTCTTCTTCACCCATTTGATGGTTATGGCCTCTCGCCCAACGGCAATGTATCAACTCTGTCTACAATGTAGCTCTACTACTTTGTAGTAAATTGGGAGCGTTCATGTATCGCGATTGGCCAAGAGGTACCTCGAGCAGATCCCACCCACATCGGGGCCGTATTCGGCGCCGGCTCCCACTGCGGCCGAGGCACGGCGGCCCGGAGTGAGCGGCTCGCCGCGGAACCAGGCGGATGGTGTTGTGAGGGGAACCGTCAAGACTATTGTCAATATTATTTTTGAGCCCAAAGGAGGATTGCAGTACAGGTCGCTTAATTTACTCCTTATTCTGTCCCTGGGAGATGGCCCGAAAACTACCTAGATATGAGGATGGGTCTTCCTTGATTTCAACACAGTTGAGGGTTGTGGGGAGGTCTTGCCATCAACGACAATGACTTGTTGTGACGGAGTACGATAACCACCAATAAAACCATCACGCCGTACGTAGAGGGGAACAGGTGTCTCCTTGGCGAGATGGAACCGCTGAACCACCCAGATAAACAGCCTCGGCGGAAAGGGTATCTCTCCAAGGCCAGAACCTTGCTCTCCAAGTTCTTTTTTCTCCTCCTCTCCTCCTCCCCTCGTTGGTGGTGCGGCGGCGGTTCGCAATAGAATCGGAGATCGGAGAGGCCAAGTTGGGGAAAACGGCTCCCTCACGTGAGCAAATCGGAACTATGAAAGGAGAAGCCATCCGAAGATGGAAAGAAATTGCGGGGAGAGCCCCAAGGCGGATGTCATCGCTTGCATGGCGTTCAGTTGGTGGCTATCACACCGGTATCTTGATACGGTAGTCATTTGGTATGTGTGTACGGCTACATAGGCACAGCTTCAGGAGTCTTTTCGAATCCATGATTTTCTGTTGAGCAGGACCGCCGTGTTCGTTTTCGGCACTCCGGTCAGCTCCGGGCGCTACTGTAAATGTATTGTCCAGATTGGGGTAAGAAAGGGAATTAAATGACACGATGTCATGGAATTGACGGAGCCCGAAATCGCCACTAATTCCTCGCGTAGGTTGTCCATGTTCCGTAGGTGACACGGGCAGACCTGAGTGGGATTGAAAGTTACTAAATGAGAGATATCAGCAGTGCATGGGTCCCCG
>JABFFI010000800.1:0-20268 GCA_013623725.1 Fusarium robinianum | reverse complement strand
CGAGGGCAAGTAGGAAGGGCAAATTAAAGAGGAGGGAGAAGAGAATGGATGAGGAGGGACAGAGGGGGGAGGAGGGGGAGCGATGGATGTTTGAATGCAAGGCTGTTTTGGCTTTGGGTTGGACGGCAGCGGGCGGGACGGGTAGAAAGGTGTGTCGCAAAACGGGAAGGCATTGGATGAGGTGATGGGATGGACGGGAGGGGAGGTGCAAGGGGAGAGAGAGGAAAGGTACTTGACGGAGACTTGATATATTGATGGTAGAGATGAGCTCACGGGGTATTTTACATGTCGCTACTCAGGTAGTGCCTGCCCGCTATCAGAAAACCTACCTCAATTGATGCCCGTTGACAGCCAAAGCCCACGGGCAGGGCAGCTGACAGCTCCGACAGCCCCGACAGCTTGTACCTACAGACGGGAGCACATGGCATCCACAGATCCTTCCTTCCCATATGGAGTACATAGGTACCTACCTTGTTTTGCACTGCCCTGTTTCGAGTGGAGAATCCGGCTAACCATCCTACCTTGCTGCCAGCAAACACCGACGCCTTCACAGTCTGGCGTTTCACCATCTGACGGCCGAGGCGAAACATGCCACGACTTGTCGAGAGGCGCTCCAGCCTCTTCCTGTCACATTCTCGCATTTCCCTCCCCGAGTGCATGCCAGCGAGTTGCTATGTATACATCTCGACAGTCCAACTGTGGCACGATCCATCGCCTGTTCCTCCTTGATAGGGACTCCCCCCGCCTGTATCCTAGAGCCTATCAACCTCAAAGACCAAAGTACAATTCCTAAAATAACCAACAGAAGAAAAAAAGGCAAAAAGCCCCGGCGCCTAATCCCTCTTCTCATTGGCGGTCCCAGACCCAGGCGCGTGTGTTTCACACCCTCCATGGCTGTCTTATACTCTCATTGGATCACAACCCCCCTGTATCTCATCAATGTCCACTCTCCCCTGTACAGGGGGTCCACGACATTCCGGTGCCTGTATCAGAATCCACACCTTCGTTTCGTGCCAGGATCGCTTCATCCTCAAAAGCCAGCCTTATTCTCTACATTAACCAGGACAGCTGAGGTGGTTTCTAAAAATACATGTTATATCTATCCATACATGCCTATGCATTGGACGGAGGCCACGCTCAGACCAGGATTCGATGTTAGAGGATGGAGATACCCACCAATCCGGTCATGTTCATGGACTATGGAGCTTCGATTCGGTCTCTTCATGGGCCGCTTTAGTTGCCGATCATGTGCAACGACATATCAAACCCATACTTCGTGCATAGTAGTCGTCCATGAGCCCTGGCGGCCTCCAGCTGGCCGTCATGGATAATTACGGATACCTACAGATTTGAAACGATACCAAGAGAATGCTCACAAGTCGTATCACGCTTCAGCTATCCAGTCGCTTGCCCAGAGGCAAATCATTCTTCTAATACGCATCATTCGTCTCGCCATCTCTCTGTTACTAAGACACCCGACCCCAGATACAGCAACCTGACTCCAGCATCTTTTCGCTTGTTCCCCCCCTCGTCTCCGTATTACAGGGATTGCTCGAGCCTATTCATCTGTTGAAGCCAGTTTCGACTCATTCCATTCGCCTTACTGAACAACCTATTTAGATTGTAACCACTGTTAGCGATTTGATTCCTCAGAGCAAGAAGCAGCTTGGGGGATCAATTCACCTTTTCTCGCAACATGCCCAGCCACTGCGCCGCGCTCACGCCCTGGTCTGCTCGGTCTTCCACAAGCAACGTCTGCGCCCAAAGCTTTAGGCTGGGCTCTCCATCTTCCCGCACAAGGTACAAGTGAGGCAGAGTGATGCTGCCGACGCCCAGAGCCTTATGGTCTCGGCTCTTCTGAACCACCGCGCGCACACGCTCATTGAAGTCTCCATCTAGCTCTGGCACACGGCCCTTGCCCACTTGAAGTTGGCCTCGGTCCTCCACCCCAAACACATCCTGAACGAGCTGGGGCACTGCATCCCGGCCAATCCACAGGAACTGGATCTGGCCATCGTCGATTAGGTACAGGCCGTAAGGCACCAACCTCTCAGAAGACAGATTTAGAGCAGGAGGGAGAACAATCTGGCCAGTCTCTTCGTCGGGGATGCCCGCATTCTCCGGCATGTCGTGGAGCGAGTAGAGACGGGGGTAAATATACCGCATTAGGAGCGGCGGGGGTAGCGTCGACAACAGGCAGAGAGCCGCAGACCTAATATCCGAAGGAATCTGCGCTGACTTCCGTAGGCCGACGTTCTTGATCATGCCCAGGAACAGAAGGGGGAGACCGCGGAGGTTGGCCGGGAACTGGAGGCCACCGCCCATGCTGCCGCCAGCGAGCTCCTTCTTGAAGGTCTGCAGGAGCTCAGTGAGCTTGCTTTGCAGAGCATCACGGGCAGCATCAAGCCCACTCGACAGTGATCGCTCAACCGCCTTATGACTAAAGTAGGTCGTAATGGCGACCTGGTCGGCCGAGGCATACATGTCTGACAGGTTGGTCGTCGTTGGGAGGGCCAATGTCATAACGCGAATACGACGCTCGCCATTGCAGGTTGTGTGCAACACGGCGGCCTGGAGGCAAACGAGATTCTTGTTGATGTTCTCGTCAATGGCCACCTCAACAACATAACACTGGTCGCGAGGGAAGGAGGGGAATGCACAGAGATCGGAGCTGCGGTTGAAGAAGTTGCCGTAGAAGGTGTTCATCCGTAGACCGCTGGTGGCGCGGACTCGGAGGACTGCCTCAAGGCCAATCTCGGAAGACAGGTAGTCGCTAAACTCGGAAGCGAACTTGAGGGCGTCCTCTGGCCGCGACCCATGCCAACCAGGGTAGAACCACGTTTGTCCACCGGTGTACCTGGGTAGGTTGCTGAGAGAGGCCACATCCTGGTATTGAGACGAGAACAGGAACATGTCGATAGAAACCTGGCTCTTAGAGCACTCTACCGCAAAGCTTTTGTAGAAGCTGTTGGCTGTCTGGAGGAGGCTACCCTCCTTGGATGTACCCAACACCTTCTTATCCTCTCGCATCTCCAGCTTGCCGACGCCCATGTTGGGCAGGGATGCAGTCAGGACAACGATCTTGCCACCGAGCGGTGAGATGAGCTTGTGGGCGGCACGAAGGGCCGATCCCATGCATGAGCCATTGCTCTGACTGTTCTGGAACATGTCGGGAAGTTTCTGGAGGAACTTCTCGACGGTCTGACGGCTCTCACTGAGAGGGACGAGAAGATCGGCGGGGATAGGCAGGAACGGCTCGTCGAGATCACTGACAACCAGCATGCTAGCCTCATCGTTCTCGTCGGAGTCCTTCGGGACGGAGAAGTAGTGCAGGCTTGAGTCGACGGCGAGGAATCCTAGGCGCGTGCGCCGGTCGGCATTCGGTATCCTGTTAAGGCTATCAAGAATGGTTCGGGCGGTGGTGGCAAGCAGGCCGGTCGACACGGCGGCGTAAGTCACATCAAAACAGAAGAGATAAATGAGCGGCTGCGGCGGGCGGACCATATACTCCTGAGGCGCAACAAATTCAACAACAGCGTGGTTCAATTCAGGGCGTTGCCAACGGTCAACGGCCTGTTGGGCGGCGGCATCCCAATCGAAGGCCTGAGGAACATCATTGGTGAGGTTACACATGTTGCACCTCCATCGATGGCCCTGGTCCAAAAACGTAACGAAGGGGTTGATGTAAGTTCTGCATCGTCTGCAACGGGAGATGACCTGGTCCTGGACGATAGGGACGGGATCTTCGTCGTCGTGGAGCGAGCCATAGGGTTGGAGAACGAGCGCAAGTGGCAGTTTGGACTTCTTCAGGAGAGAGTGGGTGGTAGGGACAGCGTTGAGGGTCGATCGGAAGTATCGCGGCGAGCAGTTCGCATTGGGGGATGGGGTCACACTCGTCTAATAGATAGATTAGAGATGGCCTAGATATGAAGGGGAGTCGGCTCATTCGACTTACATTGGGGGGCAGGATGATTGGGGGAGGGGGAAGATCGAGCTCCGACACATTGAAGGGCTGGCTGAGCAGGTCGGTAGGATAGAGCTGGTTCAGCGCAACGGGACGAGCTTGCTGCGTGCCGCCCTGAGCCTGTTGAGCTTGACCACCCACATTCATGTTGCTCATGCCCTGGGTGATTCCTCCAACACCAGGCGCGGGCTGGGGCTGACCAGGAGCCGCGTAGCCCTGATCGGGAGCTTGGTATCCGCCATAGGCAGTAGAAGCCTGCGGCGCGGCGGGTTGCTGCGCACCATAGCTCTGGCCGTACTGGTATCCCTGGGGAGCGGCGCCTTGGGGTTCGGCCTGATAACCTCCATAGCCAGGCGCGGTCTGAGCTGCCGGTGCGCCGTACTGTTGAGGAGGAGGAACGCCTCCCTGGGTCTGGCCACCTACGGCAGCATTGGCGCCAGTCCCGACCTCGAAGGCCTGGGCAGCATATCCTCGCTTCTTCTTCTTGTGGCCAGCGACCTCATGGTGCTGGGGTTGCTGCTCGGGCTCCTGGCCGGCGGGTTGATCTTGATAAGGCTGCTGGGGCTGTTGGTCTTCGGCGGCGTAACCATAAGGCTGGCTGGAGAACCCGCCGAAGTCGCTCGGGGGAGGCATCGACATGTTGGGTTGTCAAAGGGAGCTATGGCGCACCCGGAGCAGGGAGGGATCGATTAGACAGACGGTCGATAGCGGTGAATGGGAAGCGCTGCAGGGGGAGCAGACGCCTATTGTGGGATTCAGGGAGGATAAGTGAAGTAGGACTCCCGATCGAAGTGTCCCAGTCGAGAGTTCGCGGATGGCGGACTGGGATGAGATGAGGATGGAGAAAGTATGTAGATGGTTGGCGGATGTGGTTGTGAGCTTAGAGGCTGGACTCGATCTTTGGCTGCGGGTTGCAGTTCTGGCCTTTTCGAGGTGGGACACCGCCACAAATGACCGAGGAAGGCCGCGGGGTGCTCTTCCAGGTTTGCTTAGGTCGTTGGTGCCTGAGCCACTCTGAGTCCTACAAGCGCCAAGTGTTGCGAAGAGGACAGCAAACAGGATGGTAAAGAGCACTTGAATGAGAAGAGGCCAGATATGTCTAGGACTCGGCATGCGAACCGGGAATTGGTTGAGGATTTGGAACACCCCGACTGGATGACTTGGCTACCTATCCGCGAGCGAGACCTCTGTCTGTGGCTGGTGCTTGATTGGAGCTTTCCACCGTTGCTCTCAGAAGCTCTCCAGCCACGGCGGCGTCGGGTTTCCATCACCAGCACCGGAAATAATGTTGATCCCGAACCCGTGGCTGACGCAATTCTCCAGCTGCATAGAACTTGGTGTCCAGAAGAGGTGGAGGGAGGGTTGAACAGCAAGCACCAACTACCCTACCTTACCTTTCGGGCAATGAGAGTGGGAGGGGTTGAGCTGGTTCAACGCCAACCGTCTCGGCGAACCGAGACCGTTATATCGGCTCCATCCTCGACAAAAGGGTCATGTACACCTCACGAACCTTGCAACGGTGCGACGAATGTATTACGTGCAGCTGCACGCGCCATAGTACGATGCACACTAATTGAGGCTGGAACATCCTCGAAATCACAAGACGAGATGAGACTCAGCACGGGATATGAGCACACAGCCACTATTACGGCTGCCAAGATCATGCGTGACGAGGCGGTTCCAGATCAAATAAATGCGAGGTCAATACCTGCAGGATGGAAATGACATTTTAACGGGGAGAGGAAGGATTGCAGGTAGCGTCGAGTCCTCACGCCAGGGTCTCCCCATCCTCTTTCATCCCATCCCTTGCATCTTCCTTCTTCCGCACGGCTTCCAATCCAACGGCATCCTCCCGTCATCTTCTCCTCCAGGTTGCGCCCGTGCCCACTCCCCACCACTACCGGCCCGAGTAGGTCTGCTAAGCCTCCGCCGGCAAAGAGATCCGATCCAGCCCCCCCCACTGAACAGCGGAAATCTACAGGGCCATTGCCCTCTACGCTCTAGGTAGCTGCATCAACCTGCTTAGGTACATACTGTAGCTGTATGAAGCACCTACCTAGTGATCCCCATCCATCCAATTCCAATTTATCAAGCCTCGTGTTTCCGCTTGCAGCTGCTTAACCCTTGGCGCATTACGCCTCTTCTCTTTGGCGGCCTCTTGACCAGACTCCTTGCTTCCTTTTTCTTCCTCCAAAGACCACCTCTCCAGCACCTCGACGTATCCAGTCCGCCCAAGATTCGCGCGGCGAACACTTTCTCGACGACACCACTTCCGCACGTATCGATCTAAGGCTCCTCTTGATCTGGTCCTTTTCACAACGCCACGAAGAAAACGACCGCGCGAGACCACATTCCTATCTATCACCATAGTCGCGATCACATCACATCCCCTCAACCATGGCACAGTCGGCGATCAGGTACGTCGGGGCATTATCTGGTTCCCCTCCCCAAGTCATTCCATGAGACTGACTTTGCCCCGCGTGGAAAACAGTCAGATTCTCCCCCTCGTCATCGTGTTTGCTCTCCTAGCCGTTGGCGGCTGGGTCGGATACCAGGTCTATATCAGCGTGACCAAGATTCAGGACGTTGCTTCGGAGCGCATGAACAAGAAGAACGTCGTCTGGACCAAGGACGGCGTTAAAGTCGGTGTCAAGCAGATGAAGAACGAAAATTATGTCGATGCGACGCAGAGTTTTGTCGTCAAGGCGTGGAATCTGGGTACGGAGGATGAGGGGAAAGGGTGCGTATTTTTTTTTCTTCCTGCGGGCGTTTCATGGGGGTGGACGAGCATCCTGTTGGAAGTGGACGAGTTTGAGTTTTACTGACATCACGATAGCAAGAAGCGCAAATAAGCGGCTGCCGCCCCGTTGAAAGATCGATTTACGAATACCGGCCGACAGGCAAGATGACGAATCCTGTTCTCAGTGATTAAGCAGATACGGTCCCCGCCGCGCTGGAGGGATGGAAAGCCGAGTCACCTTCATTTCGCACCATACTTCCACATTTGGGCGCCAAGGTTTGGGATGATATCTGGAGTTCTGGACCCCAATGAGGTATCGCGGCTGCTATTGGGATCGTTTGAGCCCATTGGGGTATGTCTCTCAAGATTGGGGAGTTGGGGTCTGCTTTTGCAATCGACTGCGCTTCAATAACCATGGACATGATGAGCTACGTTTACGCAGGAATTTTACATGAGTCTGTCAACCATTCAAGTTCACCTGGTGGAATACATGCCTCCCTACTAGCGGAAGTGATCAGGCATCCTGTCCTGGAGTTCAAGTGAGGAGTCATTGCCCATCCCTTGTCCAACCCATACATGTAGGATCGATCTATCCCTCCAGTGGAAACCACCAATAGAACGGAACGCGAGAAGCATGAGAGTATATTTCTTCAAAGCGAGAATGACATAAGACAATGGCCGTAACCCATCAGAGATCATCCAACATACACGTTGAATCCATATCAGTTTGTCGCCCGCGGCCGCATGATCTTCGTTCTCGGCTGGCTCAGGGCCTCCGCTGAAGCTCCGCCGCACCGCTTTTCAGGTGCAGAAAGCCATCCACCAGTCTCTCATCGACTTGGCCGGACTTCCCCATGACCTTCCCAAGCAGCTCATCCTTTTGTCGGTCAAGCCGCTCCCGCTGCATTGCTTCCCGCTGCTGAATGGGGTTCATGTTATATCCCGCTGACGGCGGCGCCGTTCTCGCCGAGACCAGTTTCTCAAAATCTGGGGCCATATGATATGGACTAGCCATGAGGCCGTCTCGGCGGATGAGCATCGAGGGGACCCGAAGGTTGAGCTGTCATGACAACCGTTAGTAATGGGGCTTAGACGGCCACGGTAAAAGGGGCATGAGGGGCAACTAATGTTTGTTGTTCCCCTTTGCTTCGTGCTCTCCATGTGATGCAATGCTTCAGCGAGGGTCTACTTACCTGTCGTAGGATGTTGGCATACCGCACACCAAGCTGGTTGCCAATGAATTCAAGCCGACCCCTGACCCACGCCCTCTGTGCATCCGTGGTGTAGTCTTGACCTTGGACGCATGTCAAGGGCCATGTCAGGAAGTACCCGGGCAGTCCTTTCAGGGCATCTTCCTGCCCGCAACCGAAAGAGGATAGGTTGGCCCTCTCCAAAAGCTCTTTGCGCTTGGCGAACCAGCCCAGTTGGTATGGAACCGAAGAGATGATGTCGGTGATGGTATCGACACATACTCGTGCTGATGTTGCATACTCGGGCGTCGTTCGGTAATCGACAGGAGCACATACCCAAGCGGCACAGCGCACGATCAGAGACGCCAGGATGAGGCGGGACGTTCGCATCATGTTCCAGACACTGACGACCCACAGATCCTGATAGGCATCTATACGGCCAGGAAACACCTCTGCCCGGCCATAGTTGCCATTAGGAACATGGTCCTCCCACGCCACAGCTTTGTAGTGGAAGTATTCGGGCAGCTCCTTTATCCAGTTGACGTGCTGTTGATCCAGGACCTGGCAACGCCGGATCATGTCAAGCAGAAGCTCTATGTTCTCGGGGTTCCGAGAGAGCGTGGTCATCAAGCGATTCGACTCGGCCCTGAGCTCTGCTGTGCGGATATTGAGTCGTTGACATTCCGCGCCGTAGCGGTTCTTGACGCCATCGGTAATCCACCACTCGACGCTCATGATCGGTGCCCTCCCCGTACTAAGGGTATGGATGATCTGGGAAAAGGATTAAAACCCTGTCCTAGGCCTACGAGCTCTTGGCATCCTGGGTAAATACGTACCATTTGGGTTCGAGTGGCGACGAAGAGGGCCAGACCAGTCTTGCTCCGCGCCTGGGCCTTGTCCCTAGCCTTGACAAGCTGGATCGCGCCCTCGATGTGCGTGCCCCAAGCTAGCATTCCCAGTTGCTTCGCGCTGATATTCTCAAACAGCCCCAGCATCAGAACTGCTGCAAGGGTGGAGTCTTGTCTACGCAACTCGGGATCCTGAAGGGCCCGGAAGGTGGAAGCAAGGGCTTTGGCGTAGTGCCCCAAGGCCTCGCTCTCGAGGTTGCCCCCATTGCCGACCCGATTTGCGAGTGAGGCGACGGCGCAAGCGTCAAAGGCGTGCTTGAAATGGGATGCCGGGTTCTCGGTCTTGAGGAGAGGGACAACAAACTCCATATAACCACGAGTGTTGTCATCGTGAGAGGGGATAAGCACGAAGTTGGACAAGAAATGGCAGGTAGCTTGCTCGTCTCTCGGGAGGTTGAGCGTTGCTAGGATGGACTGATCGAGGGCTGATCTGATCGGGGGGGTCTTGGAAGCATCCTTCGAGCTGGTGGCCTTGCCTTGCTTCTGGGCCATCGCTTTCTTGTTCGCTTTGCGGGCTCTCCTCTCGGTGGCTTGAGTCTCGTTGCGGAAGACGAGGTCGAACTCGTCCTTGTAGCCTGGACATTGTCGTCTTGATTTGGCGCACTGGTTGCAGGTGGGTTTGGTCTCATCGCACTATGAGGGGGAAGTCGGGGCATCAGCTCGGCTTCAAGGTCTGAGTCGGTGAGGGGAGGCAAGATGGATCGAGGCAAACATAGTACATCGCCGGCATCGCCAAATAATGGCTCTCTAGGGCCAACGTACCTTGATCCTGCGGGCCCTGCACATCTGGCAGCCCCGAGAAGGCTTCCCGCAGTAGACCATGGTCAAAGAAATTGATGGTGAGCGATTGGGATCGTGAGAGGGGTGCCAAAACGAGAATTCTCTAGTTCTTAGGGAACGGGTTGACGGTGAAGGATGGACAACAGTTGGCGAGAGTAACCGGGGGAGGGCTGGCTGTCTAACGGCCTTTAGGGAGGACAGAGAGACGAGGGCCACAGGAATGGGCGTACGAAGACGCGAGGTTGCATACGGGGTAAGGCGGACGAACTGGCCCAACAAGGAAGGATGGCCAGCTGTATGGTGAGCCGAGAATGAGGAGGGCTGATACTGTGGAAGCCAACGAGCGGGGAGCAGAGAACTGGTTGAGGTTGAGGGGTAGTTTGATCGATGGTCGTTATTAAGCACCCTAAAGGCGGCTGCAGACCAAGATGCCGTCAAGTGAAAGGGCCTTTGTAGTCCTCGGCTTGTTGTGAGATTGAAGTTTGCTTGACAAGATAGTTGTGACAGTGATCACTGAGTGATGGGTCAACGCTGAGGTCAGGGACTACCAGAATGGATGACAGTGGAGAGCCCGCAAGGAATCCTGGGACTAGTGCTAGAGACGACGATGGAAGAATATGTATGTTTGCCTCGCCTTACACGGGCTAAAACAGACGACAGCAGCTTGTGGTGGAACCTCACCAAGATGGGGGAGGGGAGGACAAGGGGCGAGGGGGGGAGGGGAGGGATGACAATGATGAAACAGTCCCAAGTTTTTCTTTTGTTGACACTCGAAGGTGACCTCAAAACGACCGGTTTTCTTTTTTCAGGTTTGTTTTCTCCTTTGCTATGCTTTCGCCAAGCTAAGGGGAAGGGGCGTGAGAGAGAGAAGGTCTAGGCTGAAGAATAGAGAGCGTTGAATTCAAGATTGCTGTGTTATTTTGTAAGGAACGGAACTGATCTCGAACTCTTGGGATAGGCGTGGACTCGATAAAAAAAAAAATAACCGTGAGATCAGGGAACAGTGTGTTGTCCGTCTTGGGAAAGGTCAGGGAGTGAGAAAGATATTGAGAGATTGAGGAGGAGTTTACTGATACAAGAGATGCAGCAAGTCGTAGATCGTCACGACCATGGGGAGCGAACTCGGGAGCGGGAGTGGGAAGTGCCGCGATGCAACAAGCAAGCCACAGCAGCCCAGAGGCGCCTTCCCTGTGCAGCAAGAGGGATGGTGGAGGCTGGGGTGTTTGACGTCCCATTGCAGGGACATCCGCGGGCCCTACAGAGTGACAAGGGCCTTGTTAGGGCGCTGAGCTAGTGGGCTTGGAAGGGGGAAATGTCGCCGCTTTGGGCACTTGCTGTGGGCAACTTGTTACTGAGTCTCGACACTGTATGCGCCGGACTAGAAACACGGTGTTGGAGCCTGCCGAAGGCGTTGAGGCGTCGTAGTCGGCGAGACTCGAACTCGCCTGATCATCACGCCGCAAGGATCACTAGGGAGCAAGTGCTTGCGGGGATGCATCGGCTTGAACTCTGCATGGCATCCCAGGCCTTGTCATTCATCCCCATCACGGTCGAGCGCCTGGAGCGGAAGGGGAGGGGGAGGAAGAATGGATGAATTGAGGTCCATGAATAGGAGACTGCGGAAGGGAGCTCCGAGCCGGCAGATAATCATCACCATCGAGATCGGGGAGAATGGTTGAAACGAAGGCTAAAACAAAAACAGATCCAATGAGATTTAATGCGGGTGATATCCCACGGGGCGTGTTTGAGATATAGAGCCAGTCCCTGCTAAGACGGGACTGTCAAAAAAAGAGTTGCTGCTATTTAGGGCACTATGAGACACGGGAGGATGGGATGGAATGGAGGTTGTCTTTTTTCCCCCCCCCCCCTTCCTCAGAAGAGTTGATCCTGTCCACGTTCAGTCTTTAATCAACGTCCAAGTTTTCACAGTTGCTCGTGTGCATATCCATCCATAGGTAGTCGTAGAAACGGATAGCTCCATGACATTCCAAGCCCACAGTCGATCCACCATCAGCACCATAGCTGCGTCCCTCCGAGCCTCAAAAACGTGATAACTCGGGTGTCCATTCATGCTACTTCTACAGTGCGCGGCGCTTCCCTCGGCGACGGCCTTAATTCCATCCGCAGCGCAGCAGGGAACATGGGACGAGGCCAGGATCCCCAATCCCGGGAGGCCATCAACGTTATCGTGTGTGTGAGGTGAGGATGATGGATTTCTCAGCATTTCAACGGGAGGAGTCGAATGAATGCAGGGGCTAACTAATGGGCAAATGAATCAGGCTCATAAGGCTAGCCTAGGATATGGGGAAGGCCTTCCATCACATCCCATCGGATCTCCACGGAGGGACCACGCGATGTCGCATGATTAGGGGGGACTTTTCAGGAGCACTCAGGAGCGACCAACTAACTTAGTGAGTATCTTCAACGGAATCTGTGGTAGGCTGGTTTCTATAGTTGTCTCGGCCACTGACGCCTCATTGCCGTTGCTCGGTTTCACTACCAACTAGATCATCTTGACCTACTCCATAGATATCCGCCGCCCAGTCTCAGTCTCAGACACTGCCCACATCCCGTCGAAATTCTAGCGTCCGAGAGCCTCTTCAGTCAATACAGATAGGTAATCAAGCGAGAATGGCGAGGGGAGGGGAGGGGACCTGGGACACGCGCGACCTGCATCCGTTCGTGCCGAACGCGCATACCGCGGAGTAAGACCTTTCAAACCAACAGCAACCATGTTCTTCTGCTTGGGCCATCGTACCTTGCTGCACGACGTCTCTGAGGCCAGCCAGCCAGCCACTATGACCTAGCCAAACGTCGTCTTTCTTGTCATCACGCCCCGTGCATCCCGACAAGAAAACACGGGGTTGGTGGCGCGTGCACAGCCAAGTCTCAGCCCAAGACATGCATCAGAATAAAATTGCTTTTTCCTTGGTTGTCCCCTCTCTTTCTGCGTGTGATCTGCAATCCAAATGGGGAAGCTTACGCTCGAATCAATTAGAGTGGTGATGCAGTCATACTCGCTCCGTGTTCTTCTCTGTCACAGGGTATCGAGCTTAAGGTACTCTGTTTTTTTTTATCACAAGTCTGTACGTGTGCTGTGAAATCGTCGCATCTACCCAATACTGATGGATGAATACTTGGCTTTCGGCACAATTGCTCTCCTATCCCCCGAAAACGTGACCAACGCCCTCTTGCCTTGTCTGAATTACCTTACTTCGTCCATCCATGAGGTATTATTTTCTTTTCAATTCCAAGCGTACTTGAATTGCAGGCACACGTAGCCTATGTGCACATCGAGATGGAGAAACTTGACTACAACGCGCCAAATCGGCAGTTCATGTCTCCGCGTTAAGTAGAGGTAAGTAGAGACGGGGTACGCCTTTCAGCACTATTGGAAACCTATGTATGATAACAATGTTGCGAAAGGTCTTAGGAGTACCCTCTAACTACCATTCGATTTCCCCCAGGATTATCCTTTTCGTGGTATATTCTAGTTGAAACAGGTTGTGATGTTTCATAACCCACCAAAACATCTTGGACCTGGGTCCGAGCAGGGCAAAGAAGAAGCAATCATCTTTCTAGACATTCGAAAAAGGAAAGGAGATTGCTGAAACCTGAAAATAGTCCGAGAAACCCCATGTCCCGCCTACATGTATCGAGGTCGCGACAATTAGCAGGAGACTTTCAAGCAAGGCATCACTCCAGTTCGCAAGGCGAAAGCACAGCCTTGGGGAACCCCCCAGTTGGCGAGGAATCTGGTCGAAGTTACTCTATTGCCAAAAGTAACGGCGGAGGGTAGGCCTTTTGTTGACTGGCGAGCAACTGAACTTAACTCGAGGGGGAACGACCTAGAACCTGACTTATTTTAGAATGCCCCTGACCCGTGTACAAACTCTCGCACCTCTCGTCAGTTGGGAAATTGTGATTTCCTGTACGTCGGCCCCTTGGATGAAATCCGTTGAACTTCATAGGGAGTATAGGGTACTAGTTACAGGCTGTATTTGCGACGTCATCTGAACTCGCTTTCTATTGTGGAAAACATCGATGTTAGATATGTAGAGAGAGTTTGTGTAGGGATCTGGTCGCATACGTGTAAATTCGGAAAGTTCTTTCATTCCACACCAGTACTAATATATGAGGGGTAACCTATTTCTTGCCAACTTGCTCTCGTTTTATAATAGATATCCTCCTGCTTCATATATATATATTGGGTATTATAAATGACGACGCCCAACTTCTAAACTCTGCGGGTCACCATAGACACAAGCCCCAGCTATCATGATTGACCAGTCACCTCGGGTAATTGTTCAAAACCCCAGAAATAGTAGGTTGTCAATCATTTGTAGTAGCTACATTCAATCCATGCATTTTTGGAATATCAGGGCAAATGGAAGGGCTTTTCTGATTGGGATTTAGCGCACTAGATGATTTCAGGGCAATCATTGACACGAAGGGCGCGGACAGAGCCGGGAAACAGAGGGAGCTTGAACTCTAGTGATTGAGAGTATTCGGCTTAAGGAGAGTATGAGCCAGTTCGGTTAGAAAAACAAACTACGGCCCATCATACCCAACTGAGGACCGGATTGAAAGTGTCACTCTAGGAACTTGACCGGCTCTACAAACCTATTCCGGTGAAGCGGGTCTCTCGACCGAGAGCCGGCCGGCTTTCACCGGGTGTTTGCCGGACCGGTGCCCATCCTTTGTCGCAGATTCTCATGCCCACTTCTCCGCAATTGCAAGAACTCCCGCCCGCATGTGAATGGTAAGTTGTCAACCGCAGGGCGTAGGGACAGCTGCCTGATCGCATATAAGGTCATCGCCCTCCAGCTGGCAAGAAATGAATCTTCACCCCTCAACAAGAACTTGAATCATTATCCGCAAGTTACTACCATCATCCTTCCTTTGAAAATCCATCGCCATGTCTCTTCTATCGAACTATAAGCTCCTCTCGTTTGATGTCTACGGCACCCTGATTGACTGGGAGACGGGAGTGTTCAACGGCCTGAAGCCCCTGCTGGAGTCCAACAATGTCACGTTCACTCGAGAGCACCTCTTGAACGTCTACCACGATCTCGAGCGCAGGCAGCAAGACAAGACGCCTGACCTGAAATATTCGGAATTGCTCACCACTATCCACCCCCAGGTTGCTGAGCGTCTGGGACTTCCTGCCCCAACAGCGGAGCAGAACAAGGCTTTTGGCGACACTGTCGGCAGTTGGCCTGCCTTCCCTGATACCGTTGATGCCCTCAGGAGGCTAGGAAAATTTTACAAGCTCGTCGTCCTTTCCAACGTCGATGTGGAATCCTTCAAGAAATCCAATGCGGGGCCCCTACAGGGTGTTCACTTCGACCTCATCATCACCGCCCAGGACGCCGGGAGCTACAAGCCCGATCTGAGGAACTTTGAGCACATGCTGAGGAAGGTCGAGGAGAATTTCGGCATCTCCAAAGACCAAGTGCTCCAGACGGCGCAGAGCCAGTTCCACGATCACCAGCCTGCCAAGAAGATGGGCATCAAATCGAGCTGGATCGAGAGACCGGGTGCCATTATGGGGAATCGTGAGAACCCCGTGTATGATTGGAAGTTTGATACGCTGGGAGATATGGCCGACGCATTGGAGAGGGAACTTGGCGAGTAGAAGGATTAGTGAAGCTATTTGTAGCTGATGCGTTGGGCAAGCGAGCATGCGGATGTGTTCCGTTGCTTGTCTGGTGCTTTTTGGGGGACTCGCAGTTCGGGGGATGACAGATAATAGTTGATGTTGGCGTTTGGCTCGTCAAGCTAGCTTTCATGGTAGAGTTGCATGACACAATTGACTCGCCATCTTGTGCAACCTGATAGGTGGTGTTTAACCGGCGCTTAACCGCAATTATGAGAGGTGACTAAGCATCCGAGACACCCGGTTTTGAGGTAAACTCTGCCACCTCTTGTCTCTTTTCTCCCCTAGGTTCCCCCTTACAGTTACCGAATAGACAAAACCATGGCTGAACATCCGTCATTCACCCTTGCCGGCCTTTGTAAGTGAAATGCCAGTGTCAATTGACAAGACTGTTGACTAAGACTATCTCCCAAACTGTAGTGGCGGTCGGTGGAACCGTCGGCTTCCTGCGAACCCGTTCAATGCCGTCCCTCGTCGCCGGCGTGGGATTAGGTGTCTCGTATGCATATGCCGGTAGGTTTTCCCTGGGCGTAGTTGCCAAGGCCTGAATTGCGGAGGCTAATCAATGCTCAATAGGATATCTCCTGAAACAGAACAAGGACTACGGATCTGAGCTCGCACTCGCCAACAGTGTCCTCCTCACTGGCTCAGCTATCCCGAGGATCATCAAAACTGGAGCTAGGGCGCCCGTGCCTCTGATTCTTGGTGCCACGGGTGGACTTGCGACGTATTACTATCAGAAAAAGTTCCGGGAGTTTAGATATGGAGTCTGAAGTGAAAACTCCATATCGTGCTTAACTTTCTTGTTGTTGATTAGATAGACTACACCATGTACTATGAAGAGCTCCTAAAACCCACTGCAGCAATTAGTTAGCTATGCTTTTGCAAGTAGGCTATGCGGCATTTCCTAAGCCCAGTGATAGACTGTATTGGCTGGCGAGACTATGCGAAGTTTGGTGAGTGAATGACCAAGTCATATCTGATTTACCAACACTTGGCAAGGGGTAACCTAGCAATTCAGCTCCATAGAAATAGCCAATTGGGTTTCTTTGTCTTGACCATGTCCCTCTTCCCCACAGCACTCAAATGTAGATCATTGAAAGCACAATATCAAGATATGATTGACGAATTTGAATCCTGGTAATGCTGAAACACATACTGCCCTTGGGCGACCGTATTGGCTCATCCTAACCTCGAGGTCAATCGTAGCAGTATAATAAGAAACGAGCACATCGCCAAATACAACAGAGACATCCTGATCGGACTCGGCACTTAGTTTTTGCCAATGGCTGGCTGCCTTGTTAAATTAGGCATGCCTACCTGACGCCATGTAAATAGCATAGATGTGAACAGAGCCGATTCTAGGGGTCCCAGGGGTCAAAGAATTATGACTGGGAGAAAGAAATATTTCATTCGGCCCTCATACGACAGACTTTTTTCACACACTTCCTAGGATGGTTTTTACGTGGTAAGTCATTATAAGCAATCCGTCGAGCAGCATGTGCGAGTCAACCACCAGGGCTAAACCATTTGGGAGACAAAATGGTTGGCCCAGCGCGTCCAGCTAGCCGAATGCGGGATATCTAGCCGAATAAAACTCCCGTGTTTGGTAGTAAAACTGCTGGAAAGAGAAGCTGAGATATTAACCTAGACGCTGAGAAAGACGCTGATGATGGTTTCGGAAACTAAAGGTGTGGTATTAGTTTGAGAGTAAGGAAGGGTGAACTTACGTCTCTTGTAGCTTATCTTATGACAGAGTCAGGTTTCGCACTTGCTAATATCCGTTTTCGGTAAAACGAGACGGTGCATGAAGGGAGCATTAGTATAACTAAAGGGAATCTCACACAGTTGTGCTCTGCGCCCAATCTCTCTCCACTTCGCAAATCTGTTCCGCATTGCGCATTGGAAAGAAGAGATTAGAGGACAGAGAAGAGACACGGGAGAAGAAGGACACCCAACCGATAACCTAGAGATGTTTTGATGTTTGGCTCTCTACTTCCTTTCCTTCGTCCACTCATCTCGACTCTGTCGACTGTCTGTTTCTGCCTACCGCAATCAAGGTAACAAAATCGCGAATCATCCTCATTCGTTCTCCGGCATGAACAACGCCTCCCAACCGAGTATGGGCGAAATCGGACAAACACCCTCTCCTTCGGCCCCCGAAGATGCAGAACCCTCGCTCCCAGCATCTCTCTCCCCGCGGAACAAGGCCCCCAGCTGCAGGATACGTCTGGCAGCCAATAAGCTCGATACCTTCGTTTCACGCCTTCGCCATATTCTACACACCCGGGACGGCCATGATTCTCTGCTCCTATTTCTCGCTTACTCAACGCAGCTAGCGGCGGCCGTCCTTGAGACTCCGGGCCCGAGAATCTTTCGGATCCTGGCACGCAAGCTTGCTGCTATTTTCCCGAAATGGGTTCTGTCAAGAGCATTATCGTCATTATTGGCGTCGAGAATACTGTCAATGCTACCCACGCCCAGCTTTGAGATGCGTCTTGCGGCTCGACTGAGAGCATTGGCGGATGTGTTGGATGACTGGCAAACGATAAGTCGACTATGGGGTCTCGTATCCGTGTGGGAACCTGCGAAGGAGCTGATCGCAACCTCGGATGGCAAGGGAAGCGCGGAGGAAGAGAAAAGAACGCCGATTCGATGGACAGAGAACATCATCACAGCCGCCCAGATCATATCCCTCACCTTATACTATGCCCTCGAAAACGCTGCTTGGCTTTCGAAGCGCAACGTTCTGTCATGGCCAGAGGAAACTCAGACCAAGTTGATGCTCTGGTCCGGACAATCATGGGCAGTGTATATTTTCACAGAAGTTGGGCGGTTATTGCTTGAAAGAGCTCGAATGAAGGGTGATACGGCGAAACAAGGCGACACAGAGTCACGAAGTGAATGGAATAGGAGCATTATCCAGGCTCTGGCGTGGGCCCTTCCGGCGGTTCACTGGGCGCGGCCGGAGGGATTTTTGCCAGAGACTGTTGCTGCTGGCCTGGCAGCGTACTCCGAGTTCATAGGAGTGCAGGGGCTGTGGAGGGAGGCAGCTGAGGGTTCTTGATGGGTTGGGACTTGAAATCCGATGTGTGGTATGGCAACTTGAAGGAAGGACAACCTTTATATGATGGTGACATAGCATTGCCGGTCTTAGCACCAAAAACGTGGCGGCTGAGGAGTTGGCTTCAGCTAGGGCTTAGGAAGAGCGTGTTTTATCTTCACCTAGCAATTTTACAATCTTGGCCAGGGCTTGCTCATCTCCCTCTGTTGTGTCGGCAAGCTCCTCGTCGACCCAACCGTTTGTGTATCCTCCCCCGAAATCAATCAGCCACGCATCATCCTGCTCATCAATGATGATGTTGCTAGGTTTGCCGTCCCCCCACACCAATCCCTTCTTTTGGAGGCCCTGGACGCTTTCACGAATCTATGAGGCCCATTTCCGCCTCGTCTCTGCATTGATGGTTGTGGCATCGATCTCGCTGAGCCTACGCCCTGGCACCCACTCTCGAAGAAATCCCAGGACTCGATTGGTATCCTTGTGGTGGACATAGCCTAGGAGTTGGGGAACGCGCATCATGCCTGGCTGTGGAAACGCTCTTAGTATCTTGCCGAGAGATTCCAACTCGTGGCCCTCGCTGGTGCCGAACAGCCCGCTTGGTCGACCACGCGACTTGCAGAACATATCTCGTCCGGCTACCTGGACGGCAGCAGTGACAGAAGTCGCACCCCTTAAAAACAACTCGGTAACCACGATTTTCTCGGGAATGTACCGAGGAAGGCCTTCATCGATCTCCAGCTCTTCCTCAAAGGCTCCATCAAGGGCTGGATCGATGGTGATGGCTGTGTACGCTTCGTTAGATCTGACTGGGACAAGGAAGGCATGACATTCAGGAGCTTCCAGACGGAAGTACAGTATTTTGGGGAACAGGAGATCATGCAGACTTGGATGGCCGTCAGTCGCCACGCCTTGAGAAGGCGTCGGTTGGGGAAAAAGATGCCTGCCAGCATCAAGGATACTGCCGAGGGCCTGGTCCTCAAGCTCGTCATATTCGTCGTCATCTTCACAAACAACGGCTCGAGCAAGGAGATCAATAAGGTGGTCCTGAAGAGGGCGATGCTCTGGTTCCAGGTGGCGGCTGTCTTTCGTCGATGAGCCGTTGCTTGGGAAGATGGACACAGAAATCTGACTGCCATTGAATGCAAAGACCATGTCTGCGCCGTCACCGTCGCCCGAGTGTAGTTGGTGGATGGCAATATCGTCCAACGTCTCCGTTTCTGCCATCTCGCCCATTTCTGATCAGTTTGACGAAAACAGAGGATGTAGGTCGGGGATAACAACAAATCAGTGTCGGGTAGTGAGGCTGCAGGACAAGCGGGGGGGCGGTGTAATTATCCACAGGAAGCCGACCGCAACTCACAGAATATGAACCGTTGGTCGTTACGGTGTATACCGTTGTGATCGAAACAATAAAGAGGCGAACAGCACATGCTACTCTTATTCGTATGAGAAATTTCCGATGATGGCTTGTTGCTACTAACGAACGACCCTGTTCTGATCAAGTCTCATTTATTGTGAACTTTTCAGCTGATTTTGGTCAGAATTCTTTGAGCCTTGCTTATTTCTCTGTGCTCAGGACATCTGGGCACCAATAAAAGAGCGACTAAAGTCCTGTTCACTGGTGTGGTACGCAATCGAGTTGCTCATGAGCCATTGTGTCTAGGTATAGGGTGGCTATGCGTCCACACCAGGAACCCCGAGGCGAAATCTATCTTTTGGACAAACAGTCAGGCTAAGGTCGAGGAATCTTGACGTTGGACAGTCGTTACATGGCCTGAAAGATTCCTATTGTTTGCCTTCATTCACCGTCTCCGGTCTGATTCGACATAGAGAACGGCCACTCACCCCTGGCAGTGTTGACGTTATGTGTGAGGTAGTCTTTGAGCGTCGCCACCCTACAGGGGGTCTGTTATTACTGAGAACGGATGGGTACGTTGGTGGGAAGGGGGGGGGGAAGGGTGGTCTG
>JABFFI010000799.1:0-28124 GCA_013623725.1 Fusarium robinianum | reverse complement strand
CAAGAAACGCCACGAGTGAGTTAGTTGCAAGCCCCGAAACCTGTTGGCGAGTCATAGATGTGACAATCCTCATACGGAGTACAGAGATCAACATCCAGCGTAGTATCGAGTTCTGCAACCGCAGCGGTCGCCTCCAGAATGACATCCTTCAGGGTCCACGGAACTCATTCGTCCAACCAGTTTCCTCAATTGCAGCCGATGTGGACTCGTTCTAGAGCCGTTTCCTTGTTTGACGAGCTTCAGCCCATTGTCACTCTTGTTTGCAACGCTACAGTCGTGTGGCGCCGGATAAGTTGACGGTTCGACGCCGGATGGGCCATCCGGATGGGCCAACCGTTGGACCAAGCGAGATAGTCTGTTGCCCGTGGAGTCTGAGGTAGCATTCCGCTGCATTAGTCTTTGGGGTCACAGAGTTTTGCGGAGTAAAACAGGGATCAGATCCCGGCCGCCAACCGCGGGAGCCGGGAGTTGATGAGTTAGTGCCGCGCCGCGCGGGGACATTAAGGGATGGGGGAGAACATCAAGCCACCGTCAAGCCCTCGAGATTCAATTCAGCGCGAAGGGAGAAGAGTCGGTTTGTCTTCTGTCAAATCAAGTTTCAGCCAAGAGAGAGCCGTCGGCGTTAGGTTGGAGCCCCTTGTTGTCTCTTCTCTCTCTCTCTCTCTGGTAGTGGATGTCATATCCAAGTTCCTCTGAGAGGTTGCATTGTGTTGGCGTCGCGCAACCCCAATGGTGATGTGTACCTAGCTTAGCAGCTCGTTTCTTCGAGTGTCGCTGGAAGCTCAGTCGAGAGATTAGTCCGAGGTGCAATTCCAGACAAACACCAACAGCTCTCGCCTGGGCCAACCATGACCTCAGAGCAGAGGAACAGCACAGAGAAACGCGTGGCCGGGATCCTTCCCGTCTACTCCTTATGCTGCGCACAACCCTCTCGCTGGACTTCACCGTTGTTCATTGCTCGGTTGTTATCAACTGGCAGTAGTAGTAATAACTTGCGTCAATTGACTAAGCTCGCGAAACATGCATTTCCATGCATCAATCATGTAACCTACCCCTGTCACTCTCGCTTGAGGAAGGGGCCGATCTAAGCAGGATCTAGATAGGGCCAAGCGCCGCATCACATATTCCCCTGAACGATGCAACCTGCTTCATGCCTGAATGCCGCCACGGCGCTGGAGGAGTCGCCATCGTTCGATAGCTTCCTCGACCCCACTCGAAGTCGAGTCGTCATACGAAACGCCCTGCCAGCTGTTGGTCGCGCCAGGAGGATTCAAATGGGCATCCTTCTCTCCGGTGGTCACTTATTCCAAGTACAAAAGGGCAACGTAACGCAGACACAGGCCGAGCGGGACGGAAGCCTGTGGGCAATCGGGAAATAAAGGCACTTCTTATTTCTCAAATCCACGGTAGCAATGTCAGCTATCAATTCTTTTCTCGAGTTTCTAGGACCAGGGTCTCAGAATGTGAGCTGGGAGTCTTCTCTCTTTCTGGGTGCCGCTGCGACCTCCATAGCTTTCTTGGTCTGGTCATCAATCTCTTACATCTCTTCTCCGCTGAACCGCTATCCGGGTCCATTCCTTGCTAGTAAGTTGAGCCACTGGAAGTGATTTTCACAACTTGAGCTAATTTAATAGGCTGGACCAATCTCTGGAGGTTCTTTATTGTGCGCGGTGGTAGTTATCATCTTCATGTCAAGAAGTTGCATGAGAAGTATGGTCCGGTCATTCGCATCGGGCCAAACACCTTAGACCTCGACTACCCCGAACTGAACAAGACCTTATACGGGACCAATGGAAAATGGATCAAGGTTAGTCCTCCTCCCCTTGTTCCTGTGGCCAAACTGAGACAGTGGCGGAGTTAATAGGCTAACCATACGGCAGACATCATTTTACCATAGCAATAGTGCCCTCGTCAACGGCCAGTTGATCTTCAATCTGTTTAGCACAGTTGACCCTGCTGAGCATGCCCGCTTAAAACGTCCCATCGGAAAGCACTACTCTCCAGGTGCTGTTCTTGCCATCGAGCCTTTAGTTGATGGTGTCGTTGATACCCTGTGCGAGCAACTCGAGAGTCGTTTCATCAATACGGCGAAGGGTTCTCAATCATGCGACCTAGGCTCCTGGGTTGCCTATTGTATGTCCTTGTCCCTTGGGCTCGATATGACTTCCTAACAGGATTCTAGGCGCTTGGGATATGGTCGGTGCCGCTTCCTTCAGTAAGCGCTTCGGCTATATGGACAAGGGCTGCGATTTCGACAACACAATTGAGATCGCGGACAAGACTCTCGATTAGTACGTGGATCCGATCCATTCATACCGATCTACCGCTAACAGTGAATCTAATCTAGCTTTGCCGCTGTAGGGCAGCTTCCATTCCTCGACAAGGTTCTTGACAAGAACCCAGTGATGCGCATAGGTCCCCCCAACCTCGGCAACGTTGTCCGAATCGCTCTGGAGAATATCGCCATGCGTCAGAACGGAACTGATCCAAACTACAATCCTGAAGTTCCTGACTATCTGCAACACTTTCTCAACGCCAAAATCAGCCATCCGGATGTCGTTTGCCATGACGGCGTTATTATTAACTACTTGTTTATTAACTTGATTGCTGGAGCGGATACTACCGCCATCACCATTCGCGCTGTGCTCTACTTCCTTTTGAAGAATCCCGAGAAACACCGCAAGGTCACAGAGGAAATTCTGGCTGCTGGTTTCGATAAGGTCGCTCCCTATAGTGGCGCGAGAGCTCTGCCTTGTAAGCACTATTTATTTATTCTTAGCGATGCTGTTCGTTCTTTAACTAACATGTCATTCTACTCGATAGATCTCGAAGCTGTGTTCCGAGAATCTATGCGTCTTCACCCCGGAGTTGGCATGCTTCTAGAGCGCTATGTGCCAGAGTCGGGGCTTAAGCTACCAGACGGCAGCTTCGTCCCCCAAGGCGTGAGTGTCGGCATGAACCCTTATGTTGTTAATCGCAACAAGGGAGTCTGGGGCCACGATGCCGACGAATTTCGTCCAGAGCGCTGGCTCCAGGAAGAGGGAGAGGGAGACGAGGAGTATCACGAACGGATGCGTCTTTTTAACGCGACAGACCTTTCCTTTGGCGCAGGGTCTCGCATCTGTCTAGGCCGCCATTTGGCTCTCATGGAGGCGTATAAGATGGTCGCCACGTTGATCACCCGCTTTGAGATCGAGCTGACATATCCCGACCGGGATTGGGAGGTAACAAATAGCTGGTTTCCACGGCAGAAGGGGTTGATCTGTAATCTCAAGATGCGAAGTTAGGACATGATTTCAATAGTAGCGAGCCTGTTTGTGTTTAGAGGGAGATATGGTAGTAAATGAAGAAACACGTCTCCTAATATCCATTGTAACACACATTATAAATGAACCTTTGGGCTCGAATCGAGTAGTCTTATTGAGAATCCGGGTTTATTCTTGTTACCATATCACACTTGTTCTGCTTCAATGACTCTAGGTATAGGCACTAAATTTTCATTTACTCCTCAAACAGTCTAGGGTAGGGGTGCGTCTATCGCCAGGTATAATAGTAATGTTCTACAAAGAAGGAATGCACGCAGCATCTCGAGATTGTCATCTTGATATACCGGCTCAGAGTTGACACTATTTTTCGTTTCCTTTCCAGCTTCTCCCGCCTGGTTTTATCCTGATTTCTCTGAGGTGACTTCACCATAAAGAAGTCTATCGAGTTGTCAGCATCAGAACTAAACACCTTAATTCGAGGCACTACTTACTCAGTCAGGAATTCAGTGTAATCTTCTCCCGTGATCTGTTGGCGGAGATACTGAGCGGTGAGCTCAAACTTGTGGCCAGTTGCTGCCGATGCCACTAGGTCCTTCGTCTGTTGATCCAAAATTCCCAGGACATAGTCCTTGGTGATTCTCGTCCCTTCTATGGTGCTCGCTTGGTGGCGAACCCACTGCCAAAGCTGGCTTCGGGATACTTCGGCCGTTGCTGCGTCCTCCTGCTCAGTTGTTAACCCTCGGTCCTCAAAATTGGGGAGTTTTCAACAAACCATTAGAAAGTTGATGGGACTGCAGCCTACGCCACGCAGCCATGCCTCCATATACATTAGGCAGACGTTGATATTCTTCTTCACGCCATCAGCGGTGATAGTCCCCGGTACTTTGGGGTTCAAGAGATCATCTCTTGTGACTTGTGCGATAGAGAGACGATTGAAGATCTGGTTGGCGGTTGGCATGTGTGTGTTGAAAACCTCCTCAGCAATAGAAGCTAGCGCCGGATGAGCCACCCAGGTCCCATCATGGCCCGCAAGGACTTCCCTTAGTTTATCGGCTCGGACATTCTTCATTGCAGTTTCGTTGGCTTTAGGGTCATTTTTGATGGGAATAAGTGCTGCCATCCCTCCCATAGCATGCACGCCACGGCGATGGCATGTGCTGATGAGAAGCTTGACATATGCGTCCATGAACGGAACGGTCATAGTCACGTCTGAGCGATCCGGAAGAATGAATTCTGGCCTGTGACGGAATATCTTGATGAAGGTAAAGATGTAATCCCAGCGTCCGCAATTGAGGCCGCCAATGTGTTCGCGAAGCTCGTAGATGATCTAAGGGGGGTTAATGAATGGACTCTGGAAAGGGTGAATACTCTCTGAGTTACCTCATCCATTTCGAATACGGCAGTGATGGTTTCAATCAGCACCGTCCCGCGAATAGTACCTCTGGGAATGCCAAGAAAATCTTGAGACACGTTATAAACGTCATTCCAAAGTCGAGCCTCTTGGTGAGATTCCAGTTTCGGAATGTAAAAGTAAGGACCAAAGCCCGATCTTACAAGTTCCTTGGCATTGTGGAAGAAGTACAGGCCAAAGTCAAAGAGGGCTCCCGAGATAGGAGCGCCATCAACAGTAAAGTGGTGCTCGTCGAGGTGCCAGCCACGAGTCCGGCAAATGAGAGTCGGCAGGGTTCGATCAGTTCGCAACTTGTACTCCTTTTCTCCAACCTTGAAATCGATCTGGCGCCGCACAGCGTCGAAGAGATTGACTTGGCCGTTGATGACATTGCTCCAAGTTGGTGTAAGAGAGTCTGTAGACAAGTCAGCCGTTATTGTTCGCAAGATCTCAACCCCAAATCCAAATGACTGACCCTCGAAATCTGCCATATAAGCATACACATTAGAGTTGAGGGCATTCACTACCATTTTCCGGTCTGTTGGCCCTGTGATTTCAACTCTGCGATCGGCTAATCCGGGTGCTGGTCGAGCGCCACTCCAGTGATCATCCTCCCGGATGGCCTTTGTTTCCGGGAGAAAGTCGGGGAGCTCACCCGCTTCGAATTTCTTCTGACGAAGCTGACGGTGGTAGAGAAGCTGCTTGCGCGTGGGTTCAAAGGCGCGGTGTAAGATGCAGAGAAACTCGCAGGCTTCCTTCGTGAGGATTGTACGAGCAGCGTCTGGAACATCTGCGATGATGGCATATTGCCCTGGCTTATAGGGAGAAAGCACCATGTTGAAGCTGAATCAAATGTGACACGATTGTTTGTGATTGATGAACCAAGAACGAGTTGTCTGTCTGCCTGCCTCACTCATCTGTTCCGACCAACCCTTTTAATACATCGCTGCTCGTCAACTATACTACCCTGTGGGTTTCAAAAGGTTGAAGCATGAAGATTGTCTATCGTTCATGCCGTGATCGGCGCCGGGACATAACCCGGCATTGGGCTAGTCGCGCGGGACAAGTTCCGACAACTTAGTTACGAGTCGTAGGTCAGGTAGTCACCTCCCCCCGAACCAGCCCAAATCCGTGATAAACTGCCTCTTATCATTCCGAATGTTCGGCCCGGGACGCCGATGGTGCTGGAAGAGACCTCCGAACCCCCGCAAACCAACCCGAAAGGGAGATGGTTTGCTTAGTTATCAACACTGAGACTGAACAGAGCGAGGCTAGTTATGGTGGTGGGTGATCAATTGACCGGTACTCAAAATGAAGATTATGGGTTTGCTTGCTTTGCTTCGCCTAGATAATCTTCTCGTCTAAGTCCGACCACGGGACACGAGCCGCGGGAATTATGACTCGCTATCAGTGCCTACAGCCAGCCTTCTAGTTTTACTTTCTAGTGACCGGAGGTGCTGGCCGAGTGAAGTGAGTGACTATTTCCCGGTCTGGTGACTGAATTATCTCTGTCTAACAATAACTCCCAGGCCATATGACAAACGAAGGATGGTTCCGGCAAAGCACCCTAACGCAAGCAGCAAACATATATGTTTCATAGAGATGCCGACTCCCGCTAATTAAGTATTCCATCCGACAAGTACAATGGCAGAGGGAGCATATATATGTATAGAACTTATACTGGTGAAAGATCCAGTTTTAGGCTTTTTTGTACTAAGTATGCGGCAAACGAGCTGACGGTCATGTAAATATAATGCTTTCCATGGCCTGTGGCTCGGGCGTAATTCTTTCTCCAAGCATGGCTCCATGTAAGTAGGCGTCGCCTAGGAGTTTACTGACCGACTCCTCTCCGTTGCTCCGAGGAGCAAGCAGGGCCGGTTGTATCACATATGGGACTCTACCCCCAGGTATGATCACCACGTCGTCTCCTGCTTTTGTTGCTTCTGGGCCAAACCCGATTTGTTCATCCTCTGTTACAAAGAACACCCTCCCGAGACTGGCATTCTGGACTAGAAAATCGAATTCCCGGGCTGCCCTCCTACTCTCCGTTGAAAGCGAAGCTGGTTCTTCATGCGTGAACCACTCTAACCACGTCTTGTACGCTTCTGCGTACCCGGAAGGACTATCCATCCATTCCTTGAGCGCGAGACCGCCGGAGAGCAGATTTCGGAATTCCGCCTCTCTTGTTCTGATGTCTGAAGCCTCGGGTTCTCGGCCAGATGAATCTATTGAAGGAAGGCCACAAGCCTGGTGCCACTTCTCCAGAAATTGAGCTCCGCTGTTAAGGGAACTTGTAGGGTCAGGATACCCGGGAACAACAACCGCGACTTTGCCTATCCGAAGTGCTTTTGTAACGACTGCCCCCGTGGCGTCAACTTTCCAGTCGGGTTTCATCTCACCCGAGGCTTTGTAATGGTGGAGAAGATCTATCCGTTCTTGATACACCAAATGGAAGCTCTCATCAACTGTGGCGTTCCAATCAGGAACCCAACTTGGCAACCCGTTTGTCTTCGAGCTGACATATGAGTTGTGTAGTGTGTGGCTGAGCACATCTAAAGTGTTTGATTGCTGGATAAAAGCTAGTGCCAAATTTTGGTATAGCTTTGCCGTAGGGATGGTATAGTCTGTCTGGACTTGGTTTTCGAACGAATACTTCAGCTTCAGCCCCAGCATTCCGAAAACTCGGTCATGGGGATCAGTGCACTGCCTTGTTCGAAAGAGGCCCATCACGTCCAACAGATTAGTGATTCCGAATTTTTCTGCATCAATAACGACGCCGAGGTTGTTCATGCGAAGTGTCGCAGTAAACAGGGTGAGTCCCCCATTTACTTTACTCGGGTAGTCCAAGAAGCCCCGGGCATTGCCATCCATGGCTCGACGCGCAGCCCAGCAACATCCCCTTTCGTGATCCCGTAGGTTCTCGAAGGCAGTTTGGACCGTTCGAGCTGCGAGTCGACGTTTTCCACACTGGAATACAACCTCTGACGCCAGGGCGAACTCCTGGACGGTCCAAACCCGAGTCCACCAAGGAGCTGCAAAGAACGCTATGATCGAGTCCCTCATTAGGTCAGATTGGGCGGTAAAACCGTTCACTGAAGCATGAGGTGAAAGACTGGGTTCATAGTGAACCTCTGGGTCGGCGGCGACTTGTTCAAAGAAGCTGAGACCTAATTCGAAAGGCTCAGAGGAGGGGGATAAGAAAGCCAGTACATTCGAGGCGCGTGAATAGATGTCGCCCATTAGGGATACTTGCGCAGCACGCTCAACCAGGTCCTGTTGGTTGATACATAAAGCATCCACCCACAAATGAGGAGCTGAAGGTGGTGGATTTTCTATCAACAAGCACTGGAGCATAGCATAGAGATTTCTTGTTGCATGAACAGTATGACCCGAAATTTCCAAGGCAACACTATCTTTCAAGTCGCCCCAGGCGTATGAGAGTGCAACAAACTGTGGGATTGCCTCACACTCCAGGGAGATGACTTCGAAAGACAGGTTCTCGAGAGGATTGGAGTGGTTGCCCTGCCTTTATGTTAATGGACACCCAGGAAAGTGAAGAGTGCTTCCTACAGCATGATAGTCGACGTGTAGGAGCCGAATTTGTCGGGCCTCTAAAGCATCCATGGCACTTTCGTTGACGGATTTTGGCTCGATCCCCAGCGGGTGAAGTTTGGTTTTGAGATGAATGAGGGGTTGGCAGATCCTGTGACACCTAAATTACTAAATATACGCCACGTGTGGCTGCAAGAAGGGCTTGTTCGGGTGAATAGATTTCTCAGTCTTGAAGTCCCAGGAATAATAACAGATTTTAGTTGCTGCCTTAACCCAATTTTCGTTGTAACAGTTATTCGCTTTCTTAATCACGATTACGAGAGAGATATTGAGCGAAGGTGTCGATGGAGACCGGAGCGTCTGCTAACGTGCCCTTTTAATTAAATGGAAACGAGAATGATTGTGAGTCAGGTAAGAAGAAAATAGCCCTGAATCGATAAGATGCTAGGGTGCGCGGAAACAGGGCTTCGCACAGTCTGACTGAAGATGTAAATTAACCACCCTATACCGTGTCTCCATTCAACAAGATGCTGATGATTGTCATTATCTTTGGAAGGGAATTAGGCCCAGGCTATCCTGATAAGTTCCATTTCCACTTCCTCTGTTACATACGGCCATAGCTCCCATAAAGCACGGGGTCTCGTCTGCTCCCCCATAGTTAAGATGGGAAGCGGTGAATTAGTACTCGGGTCGGTGATGACCGGGGAATCCTCACTGTTGTATGTTCTTTTTTTCGCTGCAAATAGGAGTGAAAACTTACGCAAAGTGCTGGAAAAGATAGCAGCTCCCGAAAGGAATAGTAATTTACGTTCCTAGTCAAACACCGACTTGCCGCTAGTTTAATGCATATTATTTGTGATGCGTCCTGGCCCCCCGAATACCGCTCACAAGTTCGCCGTTATTATTGTGAATCAAATAACCAAGTAATCCCTCTCACATTGATGCATCCTCGGCTCTGATTAACTCAGCAGGCCGAGACCCCTTGTTTTCCGGTTCACAATTCTTGGAAGCAGATTAATTTGTCATTTTGTCGGGGTTTTGTTCCGATTTCATTTCTTTATTTTGACGACAATGTCAAGCATCTGAGAGCCGGGGTTTGTCAACGGCTCGGGGACTTGAGGTCCCCGAAATCATTCCAGCCACCGGGGACCAAACCGCCAAGGAAGCCTCAGAGGCATTACCAATTTCAACACCAGGGCGAGTTCATCGTCGGTTTCTGCGGGGACCAGAAGGGCTCGGTTTCTCATTTCGTTGCCAAGGGCGAAATAGACATAAAAGCAGGACAACCAGACGCGCAAAGACAGACCATCAATCAATTCCAGCTCCCAATATATTAACCATCTCCCAACACGAACCACGAACGCCCCCTTCGCCATCCAAACATGACCAACGAACCAATCATTCACGAGCTTTTCGAGCCCAAGACCGGAACTTGGCAGTATGTCGTGGCTGATCCTCATACCAGCCTCGCCGTCGTGATCGACCCGGTACTCGATTTGGATCCCGTCAAGAGTCTTTTCACTTCCGAAAATGCCGACGCCATCATTTCTCTTGTGAGAGAAAAGGGTTACCGTGTCACCAAAATCCTCGAGACACATGTGCATGCTGATCATGTCACCTCCTCGCGCTATCTGCAGACCAAGTTGTCCGAATTGCAAGAACTACGCCCAGACATTTGCATTGGACAACGAGTGGACCAAATCCAGGCTCGATTCGGCAAGCGATATGGAATTCCAGAGTCCGAATACAAGGACGCCTTTGACATGCTCCTGTCGGACGACGAGACCTTCTCAATCGGAGATCTTGAGGTCAAGGCCATTCATCTTCCCGGCCACACACCAGATCATCTGGGCTATGTCATCGGAGGTAATTATACCCAAGTCCCCCGATTCCGATATTGAAGCACAAGGCTAACCCTGACGGATCTTGACTACTAGCCAACATCTTCTGTGGCGACTCTCTCTTCAATCATGATGTTGGCTCTGCACGGTGCGACTTTCCAGGAGGCGATGCTGCCAGTCTCTACAAGTCGGTCCGCAAGCTCTTGAGTCTGCCAGAGGACTTTAAGATCTGGACTGGACACGACTACCCCCCCGGCGGCTCGGACGGCCGTGTCGATCCCCTGGCAGCGACCACAGTTTCTGAACAACGAGCGCAAAACAAGCATCTGAAGGATGGGGTTGCTGAGGAGGATTTCATCAAATGGCGTTCGGAGCGCGACAGCACGCTTGCCCCTCCTCGCCTGATTCATCAGTCGCTTCAGATCAACATCAGGGCGGGCAAGATGCCAGTTTCCACTGATTCGGGAGATCGACTGTTGCATTTGCCACTGCAGGCTGACTGGGAGTAGTAGCCGCGAAATGTACAGGATGGGTATGTGTGCTCATGGAAGCCATGGGCAAGGGCATTTCAGACTTGCAATGTTGGAAACCACGCTCTCTGTTTTGTAAAATATCAATAAGTTAGTTGCCTGGATCAAATTGTGTTTGGATTTGAATCTCTCATGTTTGATGTTGCCGAAAGCATTCTCCTTCACCATGTCAACCAAAGTCATTAGAGTATTGTGTTCAAAGCTATCGACCTCAGTCTCGGAGTTCTCGTAACCTAGACCAGCAGCTCAAAACATGGGAAATCTCTCTGGAATTGCGTAGTGGCCAACATTTCACGCTCCAGATTCTGAAGGAAATTGAGTCTTGAACCCGTAATGCCAATAATCAGAAGAAATTGTGGGCACGGTTTTTGATTAGTTCTCTTCTTCCCATCTATGAAACTCTTCCTTTGTCTCAACCTCCATTCATAAGGCCGCTAAGACAACAGCGTACCCCCAGTCGTCTCAATCACACTTCCCGAGGCGTTCTTGTCCTTCATCAAGTACAAGTAAGCCTCCACTACGTCCTCGACCTGCCCAACCTGTCCAGTCGTCATTCTCGCTTTCAACCGAGCCGTCACATTGTCCCAATAGCCCATCTCTTTCACATGAGTCCAAACTTCCGTCTCGGTCGGTCCCAGCCCAACAGCGTTGACTCTTATAGGTGCCAGGTCGACAGCCAACCCTCTCGTCATGCCACGCAGACCAGAAAAATACGCCTGCATGATGGTCCAGTCTTTGGAAACGTGCTCAGTCGCGCCCCCGGTGGTGATGGTAAAGGATGAGCCACTATTGCCGTGCAGGTGTTTGCGAAGCTGCTGGGCAACAACCAGCGGGGCAAAGAAACGGACCGTCCCAGCCTGTCTGATGGTATCCAGCTTGAAATCCTCGAGATTTCCCACTGCGAGGGCGTCGCCAGCCGTAAAGACGACATGGTCGAGTTTCCCACTCTTGGCGGCTTCAGCAAAGAGTTTCTCAACCTCCGAGTTTAGAGTATCTGGTGAGCCCAGGTCACAGGGAAAACCATGGACCTGAGAATTGGCGGAGCTGCTGCTCCCTTGGAGACGGTGCAAAGCGTTGGAGACTTTGGAGGGCGATGAGGATGATATCATAACGGAAGAGGCACCGTTTTGGAGCGCCGCCTCGGCTACGCCAAAGCCGATACCAGAGGTGCCGCCGATGACAAGAACACGCTTGCCAGCGAGCTTCGAAACGTACTTTCCAAGTGATGCTGCCATTGTTTTTGAGCTGAGGGCCTTGAACACAGTTTCGAATGGGTTTGAAAGTCAATTGAGCCAGATGAGGAAAGAATGTAGGCTCATAAGTTGGAGACATCGCGACTTATATTCATCTCAAGAACTATTTGAAGCAATATTCTTCAGCGGCGTTTGGCATACTAAGCCCGGGAGCCAGATGACATCGTGGCTAGGGGAGGGCTGAAGCACCCGGAGTTAGCCTATGTCCGATTATTATTTACTTCCAGGATCACCCACCCACTCATCCTCCATTAGAGTGGAGCAGAATCGGATTTCTCACCCATTTCACTAGCCGTGCTTGCCGTGTAAGCCAGAGTGAATTACTGGACTGTGGATCTCTCAGACTGGCGGATAATAGTGCTTATTGTCCTTTTTTCCTAGGTCTATCCTTGCTCGACAAGCCTGAGACCCTCCTCTTCAGTCCTGTTCGAATCGGGTGTTGCTCGTCGTCTAACCTCGCCACATGTTCTCTTGAAAAGTCTCATGGGAGGAGCTTCTCAAAATAGACCAGCCCCCAAACAACAAGGGATAATCTACACCAAGTAATGCATTTTGTTTCTCCTCAATCTTGCTTCAAGCCAACTCTACCTGTTTTCCTGAGACCAAAGCCACCGACAACGGCACAACAAATCATGAATGCAAACATCGTCCAGAAGCTTGCTCGATACCCTTCCAAAAGTGCTTCGACAGGTTTGATACCCTGGTGGTCCTTCGCGACAAGGGTTGATATGACCTGCATGATTGCAAGTCCGAATGCGTTCCCAAACTGAGCTGCTGTATTGAATACGGCCCCAGCGATGGCTTGTTTGTCCTCTGGGAAGATATCGGTGACAATGATTAATCCAACTGTGAAAAGGACATCGCAAGAGATGGGCATCAGGATTTGGGCGACGAAGGCGTTGGCCCAGTAGGACCATTCAGGTTGAATGACAGCCATCAACAGGGGAGCACCTGCAGTAAGGAGAGAGGTGGATATGATAATCCAGCTTGCGGGAATTTTATGAACGAAGAATCCAGTCGTCAGATTCATCATGATTCCAACTACCAGACTTGGCAGAATCCTGATTGCAGCTTGAAGAGCTGATAGATGCTGGATTTCCTGGAAGCTAGCAATGAAGTTAGCAGCAGAACCGATTGACCCTAGAGAACAAGTCAACTCACAAAAGACTAGCAAACAGTTCTAGTGAGTTGAGGACTGCAAACGATAAGGCTATCGTGGCACATATGCTTGAGAATGAAGAGTTCCGCCAAAACGAGTTCGGAATAAGAGCTGGTTTGCCAGTTCGGACCTGTCTCTGCGCCCATCCGATGAAAGTGGGCAACGCGAAACAACTGAGAACAAGAAGAGAAATAGTTGTAGGCTCGCGAATGTTGTCGATGTCTGTGCTAATGCGTCTGGTTGATTGTTAGTAACGGCTCGATAATGGTAGTGAAACGTCTGACTGACGCTAGAAAATATGACAGGAGTGCCATAAAGGATGAGGCAAGTAAAGCCCCTACCCAGTCGACCTTGGTTCTTATGGATCCGAGAGCTGCTTGAAACGTAATGGCTGGCTCGTTCTTGGGCAGTGACCAAACACCAATAGTCGACAATAATAAAGTAATGCCTCCGTAGATGTGCCACCCGACTCGCCATCCGACAGTATCGACGAGGATTCCGCCAATAACCAGTCCAAAGGAAAAGCCAAGTGGCTGACTCAACCCAAGACACGAAAAGGCAATGTTTCGCCCCCTACCCCGTGGTAGGATCTGGGTTATCAGAGCCACAGAGCTGGCAAGGTGCATTGCCAGCCCAACACCCTGAATGGCTCTCATGATGACGAGGTCTTCACCCTTCTGAGCAAGTCCACACCCAATCATGAGTGCACCGCCGGCAAATGACCCTAGCAGATCCACGTATTTTGGACCGAAAACATCAGCAACAGAACCCGCGAGCAGTAAAGTTGACGCTGTGGCGAGACCTGCGACAGAGGAGGGCCAGAAGGCGAGAGATTGGGGCAGATTCAGATCCTGTGTCATTTTCGGAAGGCCGACCACGACGAGGCCATTGACAGCGCTGGAGGCAAAATTGACCCCGGAAAGCTGGAATGTGACGGCCGCCTTGCGTACTCTAGATGCTGGCCGCTTGTCGGCACTTTCAATAACAATGCCCAGGTTCTGGGAGTCGTCGAGGGAGGTGAGTGGAATAGCGGCGGTTGAACCAGTGCCATCGGATGGCTCCAGGACCATGGTTTGAGTGAGTGTCACCATGCTGATGAATAGAACCCGAGATGAGGGTATTTGACATGTCGGGGTGCTGCAGAAGTAAGAAGAATAAAAGCGAGTTTATAATTTATATAATGCCTGTAATGATGGGACAGAAAGGGCTTGGTCATTGACGCCCTTTAGATGTGGGGAATATGTTGTCAACTTGGAGTGATTGGAAGCCCTTCTCATCTTCGTTAAGTGGAGAATCGCCAAGTTCAACTCCCTACCCTGAAGCTCTCTTTGTTTTTATGCGTACTTTGAGCCTGGAATGGGAGACTTCGCAACTCACAACTTGCGACCAACTCTGTTCTGAAAACTGGATATCTTATTATTCTACTATAGGATAGATAAGTTAGAGCCGGAATAGACTCAATGTTCACTCACTAGGGCTCCAAGGTCAGCATGGGGTGGTTTGGTTGCATTCTTTATTACACGTCTCAAATGATTTTATGTCATAGCAATATTATTACTTTCTGAGCAAATTTTCATTCACCTCTTGTTGCAATAACAAGCTGCGCCTAAGTCGATAGGGAGAGCTGGGCATCCCATGGAAGAGTAAATAATGAGTTGGCCACACAGGATTGGGTCTGCTTGCACATGCAAAATATACTAGTTACGCCCAGCAACTTTGGTTTCCTTATATACTGAAAGAGAATAAAAAACTATTTACATCAAGTAAATAAATAAGACTGTTTTACTCAGTATGGAACCCCCGTACTGGATTGTTGTGAGCATTCGACTAGCGAAGGCAGGTCTCAGTACGTTCGATGAGCGAAGGGTTGGACAAACGGTTGGATCGGCGAGCGCGGCTCTGTGACTGAACACTAGCACCGGAGACCTCAAGCGTATAGTCGAGTCCCTTCTGAACCTCATCCGAGAGGCTGAATCCGTCGTAGAGGATGGGCTCCGAGGGAGTATTGGCAATCACGACGCTGGCCTCCTCGCCGTTCTGGAGAGAAACAGAACCTTCGCCGTTCTCCAGAGACACGTACCGAGTTCCCTCAGTGCTATAAACAGCGATGGTGCCAACAAAATCGGCATCAGCAGTAACCTTCACATTGATGGTAGCGTCGCCAGAGGCAGTGAGCGGAATGATATTGGCACCCATGTAGCGGGGCTGGCGGTCGGCCTTGACCTTGTAGACGCCGTCGCTCTGCGACTCGACGTTGGCGTAGTTGATGATCTGACGTTGGCTGAAGAAGACTTCCTGCGCGGCTGGATGGCCAATGTCGACGTAGGCCATGCGTGCCCAGTAGCGGCCGACAATCTCGCCAAGAGTGGCATTCCCGGACACGCGAGCGAGGACGTGCAGCGGTGTCTCGTTGCTGTTCTCCTCGTATTGAACCATCATCTGATGGAGAGCATCCGTTCCAAGACCGGTGAACTCATCCGGGTTATTGGTCAGATAGGTGAAGAATGGCCAAGCCTGATAGTAGTTTCCGGTGTTGACAGAGCCATCGACGATGACCTGGAAAGAGTCGCCAATAACCTTTTGAAGCTCGATCTCGGTGGCCGAGGTTTCCTGACCGTGGTTCGACCTGGCTTCGGCGCAGAGGTTGGAGGTCTTGTAGGTGTCAGCGACCCAGTTGGCAAGGGTTTCCCACCAAGCTCCGGTGCGGCCCTGGTGTACCCATGTCCGCTGATGATAGTGAAGACCATGGCCGAACTCATGGATAGTAACGCCGGGAATGTCTAGATACTCGTGAACAACTTCGAGGTAGGCCATGCCTGTCTGGTAGTCAGAATGCATGACACCTGCAGCTCCTTCAAGCCGGTCTACAGAATAGACGTTCATCTTGTAGTAGGCATCATCGTTTCCGGGGTTGTAGGAGAGACCCGAGGAACGCCATCCAAGAGTGCCGACAAAACACTCGTAGGCGCCCTCGAGCATGGCCAGGGCATTCTCTACCTGAGCAGAGTTTCCACCATAGACGCGGAAATGTGCAGAGTCCTTAAAGTCGCTTCCACCAGGGCCGACATTGGGGTTTGCAGTGAAAGTAGCGGGTGCAGCGGCGACGTCGGCAACCGGGGTGGCCTCCTGGGGAAGGGCGTTGCTCCCGCTGATAGCAAGAAGAGCGAGAGGCGCCAGCGCTCGAGTGAAAGGTCGCATGTTGAATGAATGAAAGATGAAGAAGAATAACGAGAGTAGGAAACTAGAAAGGGGCAACGAATGAGAGAAGGAAAGAAAAGTGCTTGAAGAAACGAAGGGTTAGCAAGTGAGCTTACTTTGTTCGAGTAGCTTCATCGATTATATATTGTAAAGAGTATCAGCGTGCCAAGCTCAGCAAGGAGACGATGCATCTAGTCAATTGGTGGATATTCGGCAGTTCTGGTCCAGTTTCAGGAACTTGTTTCAGAACAAGGGGGGATCATTCTTGACCATCACGGATGGGGAAAATGGTTCGAGAATCATAGCCGAGAAAACGAAGAGCGGTCTCATTTCGAATTACGAGGTCCCATACGCTGCAACTCACTATGAAGACGCTAGAGATGGTTCTTGAGTACGGAGTTAGATTGACGCTATTCACAGAGGATATTTATTAAAGGGACAAGATTTTATTCAGCGGTTGTATTTCTCTAACGCGTTAGCTGGCATTCGCGACTCAGATCTCTCATCACGTCATCGCCGATGATTAACCGCGGGGGTCACCCTGATCCCTTCCCCTTCATCTGAGGGGGACAGCATCTTCATCTCGTCATTATTCCCATCAATCCTCAAGACGACAACTCTTCAAGATGCCTCCCGATCACTCGGAAGAGACTGAAAGCCGACAACCGCTTCTAATTGAGCAACAAGACTCGGAAGTTGATGGAAATGCCACGATTCGACACGATGACTCGGTCCCTCTAAACAGGGAGCATGCCCGGCAGCAGGGATCCTCCTTCACGCGGAATCTGGGCGCCATTGAGGCATTCGGAATTGTCGTCAGCATCGTTATTGGCAGCGGCGTCTTTACATCTCCAGGCTCCATCGACACTAATGTGCCATCACCCGGTATCTCCTTGGTCATCTGGCTTGTGGGCGGTGTTTTGGCTTGGACAGGAGCCACCACCTTTGCTGAGCTCGGCACAGCGATTCCAGGAGAGGGTGAGTCGGGCTGACGACGCCTCTTCAATTTGTCATGCGACGCCTCTTTCTAACTTTTCTTCCAAGGTGGTGTTCAGCCTTATCTTCAGCACATCTACGGGGAGGTCTGGGGCTTCCTGGCCGCCTGGACTTGGATAGTCGCCGTGATGCCCGCGACACTCGCCATTCTCAGCATCGTGTTTGTCGAAACCGCATATTCGGCTGCGGGAGTTGTTGATGCCGCCGAGAGTATCGAGCATAAGCTGCTCTCTACCCTAGTGCTGGTCCTCATCAGCGCCGCAAACTCCATAAGCACCAAGGCAAGTACTCGCCTCAACAGCTTCTTCGTGGTGCTCAAGTTCACCAGTGTCCTGGTTGTCGTGGTTGCCGCGTTGGCAGTCGTGGGACTCCACGCCACACACCCAGATCGGGAGGTTGGTGGACAGGATTGGTTCCAAAAGTCTTGGTTTGACTACCGCAACAGCTCCAATCCCGACGGCAGCGAGACCGATTGGAACCAGCTGAGTCAGTGGGAGATATTTGGACACTATTCTGCCGCTCTGTACGCTGCTCTGTGGGCCTATTCGGGCTGGGATAAGGTGAGCAAAACCCTCTTCATAGCACAATGCGTGGCTCACAACTCAAACTACCTACCCAGGCCATCTACGTCTCGGCAGAGTTATCCCAGCCGGCGCGGCAACTGCCCCTGGCCCTCAACACCTCAATCCCTACCGTAATCTTGTGCTTTCTTGCAGCAAATGCTGGATACTATATCCTCCTCCCCTGGAACGTAGTATCAACCACAGACAGCGTCGCAGTCGTAAGTGCTCAGCCATCATCTTACAGGCGTACAGTTTCTCATGATATCTTTTCCCGCAGACTGCCATTACACGTCTCTTGGGGCGTGGGTTCGGTATTGTGACAGCCCTTCTTGTCTGTCTAGTTGTCGCTGGTTCTCTGTTGGGCAACTCCTTCGTCGTGAGCCGAATGACAATTGCAGCCGCACGAAAGACCTGGATACCTGCGCTTTTCACCGTCGTTGGTCGTGTTGGCCTCCAGACGAGGGCCGATGCTCCGGCCAGATCGCCATCTCCGTCCGGGAAAGAGACCGGTGATGCTCCGATCAACGCCATCATCCTTTCCGCGCTGCTGGCCACCCTTTACATTATGTTTGGGAGTTTCCGAGCTCTGCTGACGCTGAATGGCCTGGGCGAATTCTCCTTTTTCTTCCTCACCGTTCTCGGAGCCGTCATCCTACGGTATAGGGAGCCAAACCTTTATCGACCCTACAAGACGTTTTTTATTAACCCCTTGCTCTTTGTTCTTGTCAGTGGCTTCGTCGTTATTCGAGGGTCCCTTTTCGCCCCAATTCAAGCCGGAATTCTTCTCGCGATCTGGGTCCTGGGTCTGGTTTTCTACAAGGCTCGACGATACTGGGCTGCCTCCTGAGGTTGCTTATAAGGTGTTTGGCATCGCACATTCGTCGTTGTACAAGACCTTTTTTCTCATCCTGCCCATCCACAACCCTTGCTGTGTTACCGTTTTCTGCTCCATCACTTCCCCTTCTACCCTTGACGCTGCCTGTCGGGATTCGTGCTTAACGGAGGAGAGATGGTTAATTGATTAGAAGCTTGGAGCTCTACTTCCTATACTGCACTATTGATCGGCAAGTTTATTGCCAGCTTCATGATAGATCTATTTCGCGGAACAGCCATCATAGAGTCGCCAACCTGGGCTACCACCCATGGGTTCCCTCCTAATTACGATTTTCGTTTCGGATAACAGTTTTGCTATCAACTTTCCCTTTGAATCTCTTCCTTTACTCTCGGGTAGATTAGAACACAGCAGCAGAAAATTAGAACATAATCACTGCTCTTCTACTGAAGCTGACGGATCTGCATCGTTCAATGCTGCTCAACCGAACTGGAAGCTAGCTAGAGAGAAAACTTGGCATGATTCGCTTGCGCCTAGACCTCATGCCAATGGTGTTGTGACCTAACACGGCTTGCCCTCCATCTCGTCACTGTTTGCCCAAAGGCTGCGTTCGAGCGGTAGACAAACATTAGGCGCCGACTATATCGCGCACGCCGCCGGAAGCAGGATGAAAGGGTTTGCATGGTGCAGTCTTTCCACCTTCCGGCGAACTTCTGATGTGGTAAGGCTACAGTCTCACGAACTCTGTTAACGTCATCCCAAGCAAAAGGCTTAGTATCAAAAGCATGAATCCATTGATGATGAGGGCCTTCTTTCGAAGTCAGAACACGAATATTATGCTGGATATCTGCGCGGCAACCAAGGGTTCTCATTGTCGTGGACTCGGTGGTTTGTCCTATGTCGGCTGCATAGGAATACATGCGATCTAAATTCTGGACTCAGGACCCTTGGAAGCCAAGACATAAGTTTCAAACTAGAGATTACAGGGATACCCATTACTAATACTAAACATCGTCGTCAAGATAAGATCTACACTGAAAATTGAGCTTAGTACCTATGACGTGATGAGATTAGTCGCGCAGTTGCATTCTGACGGTTGAGAAAACTTGCATTGGCAGCGTCCAACTATGTAACCACAGGGTAATAGAGAAAAAGGCCTTAACCGGAAATAACATGGTCGAGGTGTAGCGTTTCGCGTCCTGAATAGGGAAAATTTAGAGTAGTTCAGCCTTGCGCAATGACGGATAATATGGCATCATCCTGGCTCTATAGTGATTGGTTGCCCGGTTTCCCGACTCTAACTGCCATGGTATGGCTAGTTCTTTGGCTAGAAATATCCGAAAGAATAGTTGAGGCGGATCCCTGGATAGGAACCACGAGTTCTGCAGCGAAGCGCATCCGTCTTGTGTCCGCCTGGTGTCCGCCTGATGTCCGCCTAATGTCCGTCGACAAGAACGCATGTATAGATTTCCGCTAGTTGTTGATGTGCTCCCGAGTGGGATTGACGACTTTTCTAAATCCTTCTTTTCGGCTGTCAAAAGTGCCTCCATAGTTCAAGTGCCGGTATGATACTGTCAAAGATTGAAGACATAAGACAATGCAGTATCCGGATCATGAGTCCAACTGCTTCAGTATCGACTAACAACCATAGGACTCGAGAAACATGTCCAAAGCTCCCGCCCGACGCTGGTACCACTGGTACTCGCCTGAAGACACCCCAGAGGAGAGAAAGTTGATCTTGAAGCTTGACCTACTCTTGGTTCCCTATGCGTTCATCATCTACTGGGTCAAGTATGTTGACCAGACGAATATCAGTAGGTCGCTGCCGATCACCGCGATTTAGTACCGCCGATATGCTAACTGCTGCAGACAATGCATATGTGTCAGGCATGTCGGAGGAGCTTGGCTTTTACGGCAATGAGCTGGTTCAGTTTCAGATGATCTTCGTGATCGGAAACGTCGTTGGCCTCCTCCCATTTATCTACCTCTTCCCCCGCATTCCAATGCATTGGCTAGTCCCAAGTCTCGATTTAGGATGGGGAATCTTCACTCTACTCCAGTATCGCGCCCAAAGCTATGGCGAGATCATGGCGTACCGCTTCATGGTTTCGATCTTCGAAGCCTCTTACTTCCCAGGCGTCCACTACGTTCTGGGCTCCTGGTATCGGAGCGATGAGATCGGTCGACGTGGTGGTACATTCTACATTGGACTCACTCTTGGTATCATGACAGCTAGTCTTCTTCAGGGCGCTGCCTCTAAGTATCTCGACGGTGTGAACGGCCTCCCCGGCTGGCGATGGGCGTTCATCATCAACGCCGTAATCACGCTGCCACTCGCATTCGTGGGCTACTTCATCTGGCCCGGTACTCCAGACAAGCCCAACAGACTTGTCATGAAGGAGTCTGAGCTTGCCCTTGCGAAGGCACGACTAGAGAAGACGGGGTCAAAGTTTCAGAGCACTCCATTCTCTTGGTCGCTCCTCCGCCGTGTCTTCACGAGCAAGACCTTCTATCTCCTGGTTTTCTGGGACATTTTGTTCTTCAACTCTGGCTCCAACGCAGCCGCTTTTCTCCTCTGGATCAAGAGTCTGGCAAGATATGACACCCCAACCCTCAACAACCTTGGTGCCATCAGCCCAGCCCTTGGTATCTTCTTCGTCCTCTTCATCAACTTCAGCGCCGATCTCTGGATCGGTAGGCCGGCCGCAATCACCCTAGCCTCGGCCATCAACTTTACTGGCTTGATCATTTTGGCTGTATGGACTGTTCCAGAATCGGCGAAATGGTTCGCTTTCAGCGTCTCCTACTCATCGGTAGCAGTGTCTTCAGTCCTCTACGGTTGGGCGAACACCATTCTGAGACACAATAATGAAGAACGTGCGCTGACTTTGATCCTGATGACTGCCATCGCGACATCAACTACTGCATGGATTCCCTTGTTTGTCTATCCTACAGTTGAAGCGCCGCGTTTCCCCAAGGGTTACATATACTCGGCCATCATTACGGTCTCCCTAGTTGCCATGACGCAAGTCATTAGGATCATATTTGGGAGCCATGGGTGAGTGATTCCCAACGTAATGGTGATAGAATAGCCACCCACTGACGTGTTGACAGTGAAAAGGTACAGCCGCCGACGGACGCTGTTATTCAGGACGATGGGTCTAGTGGTTCTCACGAAGCAGCTGGCGTCTTAGAAACGCAAAAGGGGCCAACATCAATCGCGGCGCAGGTTTAGCGGTATCTAGGGATCAGAGTTAGTTCATGAGGATGAGATGCGTGCGAGGGGACTACATGTCGGTAGATGGCTCAGTTGTTAGCATGAATAACCAACCTAGTTCATCGTCTATTATGCCTGCGACAAAAATACCTGGGGTTGATCACTGTATGAGGATGGGTTGGGAAAAGTCTTGAATCACTTCCAAGTCCCATGGGGGTGGTTGTGTATCAAGAACGTGAGATCTCACCAACTTGGACGTACACATCGCCTGTAATACCGATCCCGTTCCCTTGCAAAGTAGCGACTATGCCCACGAGAACGTGGAGTATTCTATTTTACACAATAGGCACACTTGGACGTATTGCTTCACAGCCTACCGGTCAAAACCCCGGAATGGCAGCCTATGTCAGGCTGCAAAGTCTGACAAGATTGAAATATGAAATCTCCAACAATCCAATGTTAAGTCAAGCTCATGAAACCCAGACACGTCCTATGGAGGCTGAGTCTCAGCCACGGCTTGACCTCGAAGCGTCTTGGCGATGCTCTACCCCAATAGACCAAGTTGTCGCACAGAAGCGGGCGGTGGCTGGTTTTGGGGCACTCGATCCTGATGACCTAGGAAATGACGAATGAGTCATTCCTTACTGGTCGAAAGTCATGCGGCCTATGTTGAGCAATGCGAATAGGGCGGATCATGGCACCACAGCCCCAACGCCTATGTCCCGCCACTAAATATAGACCTATTCAAAGTCCTATCCTCCGCAGATAGACGGGGTAGAGTGAATTGATGAATGTTATAAGTATTCGGTGCGACTGACACTATAAAGAAGCCTTGGCCAATCTAGGACAACGGCTTCCCAACAGTTCACTCTCTCCGCTTGAAGCACCACTATTTCCATCATTCATCATGCTTATCTACCAATTGCTAGGCTTCCTAGGGCTACTCGCCGTGGTCGAGGCTTGCCTGACTGACGATGAGCGCGCCGGAGTCAAGCGCGACACCATCTCTCGTCTGACCCGACGCCAAAATTCCACTCACCTCACGGTTCCCGTCCCCTCGGGCGATCGCTTCCAGGGTGGTACTGTCGCTCCTAGAGGGCTTGGCTCGCAGCCAGTCGGTACCACCATCAATGGGGTCATGAATGTCCGCGAGATCGAGTCTGCCGTCAAAGGTCTCGTCAAGGAGTTCGGTATCGATATGTTCACTGCGCCGCACACAACCCATGGCGGTGCGAAGCTGTTTGGGGGCAAGGTTGGGGACGGCCTGACCTGTGATGACGCCTACCGGATCTATCTCATGTCCGGAATCCATGCCCGCGAGCGTGGTGGCCCGGATAATATCATCTACTTCATCTCAGACCTTCTCTGGGCACGGCGACTTGGCACAGGTCTCACCTACGGCGGTATGAAGTACACTCACGCCGATGTCCTCGCCGCGTTGTCTACTGGCATCGTCTTCATGCCACTAGTAAATCCCGATGGCGTCGCCTATGACCAAGCAACAAACTCTTGTTGGCGCAAGAATCGGAACCCCGGTGGCGCTGTTGATCTCAACCGCAACTTTGACTTCCTTTGGGACTTTGAGAACCAGTTTTCCTCTGGACTTGGGATCTCACTCGCCTCGACCAACCCCCTGGTTGACACCTATCATGGAACTGCACCCTTCTCGGAGCCCGAGACTCGCAACGTCAAATGGGTGATGGACAAGTTCCCTAAGCTCCGGTGGTACGTTGACCTTCACTCATACGCTGGTCTAGTACTGTATCCTTGGGGCGATGATACCAACCAAGGATTTTCCGCATCCATGGACTTTAACAACCCTGCCTATGATGGCAAGCGTGGTGTTATTCCGGATACTGTGGGGAAAGAATATAGGGAATACATCCCCTTCTCGGATTGGAACGCGGCTATCATCACGGCTCATATGACGGCCGTTGGCATGGAGGGTGCGGCAAATCGACACTACGATGCCCGCCAAGCGGCATATCTCTACCCAACTTCCGGAGCATCCTCAGACTATGCTTTTGCCCGCAGCTTTGCAAACAACGACCTGAATAAACTGTACGGCTTCACGATCGAGTTTGGCTTCAAGGGGCCTGATCCTGATTGCGGCTTCTACCCCAGCAACGACCAATTCCACAAGAGCGTCCTCGAGACCGGTGCCGGCTTCATGGAGTTCCTTCTTTCCGCTGCCCGCCTCGGTCTCGGCAGCACACGCGAGTGCCCATCCACAGGCGAGGTGTGCGCAAAAACATGCGTGCCCGGTGAGTGTGGTGGACGAGCTACTTGCGAGTTCTTCAACCCAGATGATGGCGCACCCGCGTACGGAAACAGTTATTGTTTCTGCCAGGCGGGGTATAAGGCGACCGGGGTAGCGGATACAGACTCGAATAAGCAGTATCATGTTACGTGGAAGAATCCGAATGGTGGCCAGACGCATCGAGTTCTGGTAAACCCTGGCCAACACTGCTTGGATGTTTGTGGTGACAATCGTTGTAGCGAGGTGTTGTTGAAGGATAGCTGCCGTTAACTTGCCGTTAACTTGCGTTGGGACTAGGCTGTAGACTAGATCTAAGCGCCTATGCTTTGTTGAAGAGTGCCTGCTTGTCTAGACAGTCATTTCACTGATCGAAAACCAAACCACTGATAGTCACTTAGAAACTTGTTGGTTCAGAAGAATGTTGCCAAGAACGTCCTGCTCCTTAGGGCAATATGTGCGGGTTTGTATTTTCTGGGGATTGTGTCAAACAATCTCGTCTGATAGATAAAAAAAAATACTACAATGAAGGGAAATCGATTGCGTTTACCGCCCACTTCAATCATCCTCCGAAACCTAGATCCCCCAGCTTAAGCGATCTCAACCCAGTCAATCGACTCGGTAAAGCCCTTGGGCAGAGGGGCACCACCATCAACCAGGCGAGGACCAAGCAAAAGGTCCATGGGCTCCGTGGGGATGTAGTCCTTGTTGGTGATCTTCTCAAGCAACTTGCCGTCGAGGTAGAAGGAGACATGGCTGGCATCGTACTCCAGGGTTGCGGTGTGATACTGCTCGTCATACAGGTCGACGCCCGTGTTGACGCGGAGGGACTTGGCTTTGCCTCGTCGGGCACTCTCAAAGAGTAGCTCTGTCTTGCCGAAGCTCTGGTCCGTCGTGTAGCCAAAGTTGATCTCGTTGAACTGGCTCATGTCCTTGAGAGGACCGTCATCCCAGAGAGCAACGCCCCACCAGACAGGGTTGTCCTCCGGACGGGCCGTGAGTGAGAAGGAAACGGTGAAACGACCAGAGGTGAAACGCTTGGGCTTGTAACGAGACTTGGACCAGGATCCCTCGTTGCGGGGCTTGACGCCGGAGCGGAGGCGAAACCGGGCCTTGCCGCCCTCGATGACCGGGCAAGTGTATTCGCAGCTCCAGATATCCTTGTTGAAGGTGTTGAAGTCGTCCCGGAACGTGGCCCGGGCGGCGTGTGGCTCATGGGTGCTGAGGAGCTCGGAGGGAACAACAGCGGGATGAGCCTGAACGCCAACGCCAGCCACGGCCAGCGCGGCGGCGAGATAACTGAGGATGCTAGATCCCTTGGCGATCATGGTTTATTCGATTCTAAAGTGGCTGAGGAGAATTATGGGCGTAAACGGGCTTAAAGGGAATGGAAGAAAGAACTGAGTAGGTGAAGAGAAGGTGTTTTGTTGCTTGATTGGTTTTTGGAATGTCTCGTGGAAAGCAGAAACATCCAGGACGTTCAGGTGGTCCTTATACTTGTAGTTCAAGATGTGATGCCATGAATGTATAGTTTAAAGAGCAACTCAGCAACCTTGACCATGTTCCCAGCGGAAAGACCCATGATGGAAATTAAACAGGGTCTATTAGCGCATCCTTGAAGGATCTACACCAATGACTCCAATTTGGCGAGCGGATCCTCTCGCCGTTTGAGATTGCTTCATGGACGTACTCTTGAATCCTTCTACGATGCCCAGTCGTCCCCGAGTTGGAAGAGTTTCGAGGATAACCTGACTATAAACCTCCCTGGTGTGTCCAAATCGTCCCATGTTTTTCCCTTCTCCGAATCCCATGCGTTGAATCCAAACCGCCGAATGCTCCGACCAACAGACCATTCAGACCCTGGTCAGCAAGGGTGACGGGGTGGCCGACTGTTTCAGTCGACCAGCTTCTCTATTGAGCAGAAACTGAACCTGCCCTTTCCCCATCTAGATGAAACAAACGTATCTCCTTGCGAGTGCGAATCCGAAGTATGCTTAGCGTATGTCAGCTTGGACATGAAGACTAGTAGGTCCAGCTGTTGGGAAGAGGCAACACTAGGATAGGCACCAGCAAAGTCGCCAGTTCTGAATGCAAGAGTTCCGACTGACAAGGAACCAGGTTCTTTCCTATGCTATGGAAGCACCCTTGGAACATGTTCTAGATCCTATGACTTTCTGTCCGTGAACAACCGCGCGCGTATGACGAGGCAGCGAAATTCGATGGCTAGGAGTATCTAGTATCTATGATGTATTCCTCGTCCTGTATCGAAATCTCGAAATGTGGACAGGCGTAGCCAAGGACTTTGAATATCGACATACTTGTTATTTGTTCTCACCTTCTCTACTCAGAACTATGCACAGACAACTCATAGGGTTAGATACATAGCGCGGAGTGATGCGGGTCAACACAAATGAAAGACCCATTGTCAAAGACTACGATGTAGAAGGGTTCAACAGCAGGGCTCGCAGCGGCTAGGATTCAAGGACACAAGACATGTGGGCATAGAGAAGAGTCATAGATCGCAATAAACGAAGCACTAGTAATTCAAACACAACGATAAACAAGGAGGCCATATCCAAAATGAATGCAGATCCGTCCAAACAGTTGTTGCGCGACGGCCAAATTTGGTCCCCCCCAAACTCGTAGCCCCAAAGGACGGGTTGAACCGCACCTGTCGAATAGCGGGTCGAAAACATGTTGCGGCTGGTCAGAATCCCCGGCCACAGCCTCGCTCACAGTCTGGCCTCCCTCGACCTTTCCTGGACAGCCATCTCCACATTTCGAGGTCGACTCGACAGGTGGATTCAGCGAAAGTGAGCCGAAGAGGGGTGAATAGCCACCTTCTCGTCCTGTGTGAAACGACAGAGGCTCCGGAATATTGGCCGGGGCATTGGCGATAGCCTCTCTCTCCTTCTCGACCCATGGAAGTGAGTCGCCGTATTTTTCTTGCACATCCTCAAGCACTCGCTTGAAGGCTTCTTCATCGTCCTCATGCGGCCAGGTTTCTCCAGGAACACTTCCCCATGATGAGTTCCAGATCTTGTCTTCATGCCAGGCCCCCTTCACGTTTTCGAATGCCATGATTTCGATGAAATCCTCTCGGACGATCGGCCTGCCAAGCGGCTTATAGGCAATCCGGCCCTTTATCCAGTCGCGCTCAAGGGCAACCTGGAAGAGGAACTGGGGGTAGGGGCGAGATGTTTCGGGGTTGCCGACGGTAAGTCGCTGTGCATTCTCCGATTCCTGATTTTCATGGCCCCAAGCATCACCCTGATGATCCCACAGAAATAGAGGGTCCTCAAAGGACCTTGGGCGACCCCCGTGGTCTCGTGTAACAGGTTCCTCAAGCCGAGCCGGGCCCCATTCGTCCGCCCAAATTCCCTGGTCGATCCAGCGACTCCGTACGTTGTTTTCGGCGTTCAATTCGATAGATTCGTACTCTCTGCGTGGAAGTACGCGTTGGGGCCAGGATCGTTGTTCAGCGAGTCGCTTGCACTCACGCGATTTCTGCATGGCGAACTGGACACGCGGCGTTGAAGTGTCAAGGAGGTCTTGATAGTAGGATCGGTCATATTCAATGCGTTGAGGGGACATTCTGAGAGTAGGCTTTGTGTCAGCCGAAGACCCCAAAAGAAGTGTAGAAGTACAGGGACCAAGGGAAAGATAGGCAAGCTGAGAACAGGGCGAAGCGTCCAAGGAGTAGCTGATAGGGATTGTCGTAGGTTCAGTATCTAGAATTGGAGAGGTTTGGAGATGAAGAAGTGCCTAGAGAGCCAAAGAGAAGTGTAAAAAGAGAGAACATATAGAAATCCATCCTTTGCTGGGAAATCTCTGGCAAAGGAAAGGAACTGAGTCACGTCTTGGAATGGGAAGGGAACAAAGAACTTTGAGAAGCAAGTGCAGAGACATGGCGACAGGAAAGAGGAGAAAGAAATGGCTTGGTACGGCGGATAGATCGGCAAAGGGGCTGGAGAAGGAGGGGGGAGTAGAAACAGAGAATCGAGGAATAGGCATGGAGAACAAAGAACTCGGAGAGTAGTAGGGAGAAACGCCAACAGGAGGAGAGGGGG
>JABFFI010000798.1:0-43041 GCA_013623725.1 Fusarium robinianum | reverse complement strand
CCCCCCCCCCCCCCCCCCCTACCACCAGGAGACCAACCTCAGTCCACCCCCCGTTCGCTTCTGGCTCTCTCAAGAACACCTTTCCTCGAGCAACGACCTTTGCTCGTCTCTAAGTCTGTTGAATCCAACTTCTGTCACTCGTTTTTTTTTAAACTACGATACGGCGACCACCGAACCAGCCCTGTCTACGCCGTCTAAGTTCCTTCGCTTTCTTCAACTAAACCTGCTTCTGGAGCTCCTCGACGACTGTTGCCAAACTCCTTTCGTCGAGGAACACCATCCGATTCATAGGCGACCATGGCCCCGTCCTTCTTCAATAGCCTCCGTCGCCGGTCGAGAGCCAGCTTCCGTACTGATCATTCTACCGACACCTCGAGCGATGGCGCCGGAAGCCAAGGAACGACGCCTTCGAGCGGCTCCCTTACGCCGCCCTCGATCGCGCATCAATCCGATCCTGCCCTTAACATGCAGTTAAAGGACCAACATGCACGGCCGCAGCAACCGCAACGGCTGTCGACGGTACCCCAGAGCCAAAGCCTGCAGAACGTTCATTTACGACCGCCGCAATCCTCGAGCTCCAGCCGCGGTAGCGTTTCGGGCATGTCTGGCCTGGGCGCCCCTTCCATCAAAGGTAGACCGAGCTTTCCGGTGTCGCCATATGCACCGAGGCTATCCAACATATCGGAAAATGCGTGGGTAGGTTCTCATGATTCTCATTTCCCAAGTCACGACCAATTGGCGTTACAGCGCATCCAGGGCACAAGCCATCTTTCCAGGGGTCTGTCCACCTTGGTAGCACAAATTACCGTTGCCAAGCCCTGCCCGCAAACAAGCCGCTTGATTGTTGACAGCTTCTCACCATGATTAGGTCTATCAAAAGGTTCTCCTTGTGTACGGCACAATCGGCGAACCTGCCCAGCACGCCCTCGATGGGACCCTCACGGTGTGCCGGCTCGATGATAATTTCCCTTCGATTCCCTGGCCCGTCTCTAGCTCCCACTTCAAGGCCCTTGTGTACTTGCAGCCAGGCCCAAACAAACTACGATTCGAATTCTCGAGCCCTAAGCTTTCCAACAGTTCCAGTACCAATCCTATTCATGTTTCATACACCACCATCCACATGCTGCCCGCCATCAATGCGCCGCCACTTCAACTTGCTATCTTAGTCGCCAAAGACTCTCCCGGGACGTTCGATGCCCCGCCAGCGCGCGCCGAGAGGGAGGGCAATGGCCTGGAGACGGCTGTGAAGAAATTTAGGATGGCTGCATATCTATGGCAAGCATTCACGTCGGAGCAGATGTGGCGGAACAAACTGGGCCGACGATCGTTTAGGTTCGAGGAGGAGTGGACGACTGGCACCGCCAACTATCGAGACCGGGAGAATGGTACCATGCGATCCGAAGCGAGGATACATGTCATTCGCTGTGACAAGACCGTGGCGGAGCTTCGAGACCTGAACAAAGCCCAGCAACACGAAAAGGCCACCCAGAAGGACGCGCTTTTTGGGATCGCCTCCGAGGCCGTGAAGAAGTATTTTGATCCGCTCCCTGGACAAAAGCTCTACGTCTCCGTTCTCTTGTTGGACGCCCATTGGGACAAGTCGTCAAAGACAGTGACAGGGCATGCCGCTCTAGGGGGAGGCGATGGTGATCTGCAGCTCGCAATCTTTGGGTCTCACTGTCTCCAGAGCTATCCAACCAGCTTCGAGGAAGTTGTGCCTGCCTTTACTGACTGCACACCTACCGACACGAACTTTGTGGCCAACGACTGCAACGAAGCAGGCAGCTCTTGGGAGGCTGCTAACATCGGTATCGGCGCGCATTTGCACGAGACGGGACACCTGTTTGGGTGCCCCCACCAAGAGAGTGGTGTCATGTTGCGGGATTACGTGGTTCTCAACCGATCATTTGTTGCTCGCGAAGCCTACTGCACAAGGACCAAGTCCAAGGGTGGCCTGGCCTTGCAAGGGGATGAGTGTGGATGGCACCGACTCGACTGTCTGCGCTTCCGAGCTCATCCAGCTTTTCGACTTCCTAATGACCCCCCGCTCAACCCCGACGGCAGCGTCCAAGCCTATCCCGTCGACGGCGGAAACATCCTTGCTATGTCCGCCACAGGCATTTCATTCATTGAGATCTTTGCCGAGGGCGATGATGTGTGTCACTCATGGATTGAATACCCGACTGATCAAGGACCAGCTCGGCAGGTCACCTTGAGTGAACAAGATCTCCGAGCAAGGCTACCCGAGGGCAAGAAGAAAGCCCGGGTCAAGATATCGATCAAATCGCATGGAGGGGGATCGATGGACATCGATGACTTTAAGACATTCACGTCCAAGGACAAATGTGTCAAGTTGTCGAACGGCAAGACAGCATTTCAAAGCTTGAAAGTAGGGAGTTCCAGGATGGACGGAAGTCAACCTGAAGAGGTCGTCTTCACTAGCGCCGCGAAACAAGACCGAATCCTTTCGCGAGTAGTTGTGTATCATGGGTCCGCGGTCGATGGTTTGGAGTTTGTGTATGATGACGAATCCAAACAACTATTTGGAAAGCAGGGCGGGAAGAAAGGGGGTGATGTTTTCGAGCTCGGTAAGTCACTTTCCTCAACACGGGACTTGGGAATTACGGTCTGACGATTCGTGTTTAGATGTCCGCCGCGGTGAATACATCAGTGGCTTTGTAGCGAGGTCCGGTTTCTGGATCGATGGAATACAGATCCTGACGAGCCTGGGCCGGAAGTCGCCTATGTTTGGTAATGCCCATGGAGGAGATGCGTAAGTTTATTGATACCTCAATTGACAGAAACAACCGCGGCTGACCTTGAGGGCAGACATACGTTGATACCACCCCGAGGATACACCATATGTGGTGTTTCGGGCTCATGTGGCCACTGGCTTGACGGCTTTTCTGTCCTCGTTACACGATAGATGGAACCTGGGCAACTGGCACTCCAGATTTGACCATCAGGTCTATCGAATAATAGAAGGGAGTAATCGCAAACGATGGATACAAACATGCACCTCATTGGGCATCGAATGGATAACGACGGAGAGGAATTTGGTGGCTCGGACATTTGAGCCGAGCCATCCTGAAGGGCACGCGCCCAAATGTTTCATTTGTCTCGGAGTGTCATCAGTCATGTTGCGCACAGCATCTGTGGCAATGGTCTGAATGCGGTGTTTTAGGGGAGGTTTGTTTTGCGTATTCCCGCTCACGCGGCCGGACATGGACATATTTTATGCATACCTGGCAAAACAACACATGTGTATACCTGCTTTTGTTCGGTAGGCGGTTTCGGTTTTGACATCGCCAGGAGAATTGGAGTTTGAGATGGGATTTCGTACCTTGCGGTTCTGGAGGTAGAAAGGACGGGTGTGAAATAGTAACCCGTCTGTGCTAGTTAGGTCTTGCATGGGTTGTGACGAGTGAGACATCTATACTAATGGTCATTCGCGTGTCCAAACTCCTCCCTTACCTTTTCCTCCTTTGGATGAAGTACTGAAGAATCCGTTCTGTTTTGGTTCACACATGTGGTGGTGGCTGATGCGTCACGGGTGACGAAAGTGCTAACGCTCCAGCCACAATTCATCATCACGTGAAAAACGCATCGTCGCGCTAAGCAGTCCACGGTGTAGCGCCCACACAACGATGACGGCATCCCCACCCAAGCAAGGCAAGAAGTTGCCCGTCCCGAACCGCAACCACCACCACATCCGCCAACCTCCTGCACCGCTTTCTAGAGAGAAATTCTTGTTTTCTTTCGAACCCGCCTCATATCGACGACTGACCCATTCTCGAAGAGCATCTGCTTCTGCAAGACACGATTTCACTCCAACAATCCGGTGTTTCGGATCTTTGACGGATTTTTCTCTTCTCGCCAAGCGACACCGCCGCTCCACGATCCCCTCAACTTGCGATCCAGTCCATTTGCCCTGATACATTGGAGAGCAGAGGAACGCTTTGGGCTCATAGCATTGTCTGATTCAGCTTCTGGCTCTGACCTGATCTCCCCGCCCTCTCCATCACCTGTGGCCGTGACCGCCGCATTATGTCGAGACGGAGCAGCACCATGGCGTCGAGCTCCAACGGAAACATGCCCAAGGACGTTGTCCCGCCCTCTAACCCTGGTGAGTCCTGCAAGTGCTACGGCATTTTAATACGGAATAGTAGACTGCGCAGACGCATGTGGGGGAGCACATTGGGTTCATGGAGGCTGACAATGAGGCAAAAATCTAGCAATGGCTAAGCAGAAGATGCTCCTGTCAGCGGATGTCGGACACTTTTCTCTGGTGCGCGCCATGCACCTCGCTGACTTGATTACGCTTATGAATGGTATGTCTTGTCTCTTGCAGTCGTGATAAGAGAATAGGCTCTCTTGGCCGTTTTCGCATGTGAGGCAGCCGGCTAACGAGGCCATGGGGATATAGGACTCTGCGGCGTCATGTCCATTTTCTCATCTTTGCGATACTGCCTCGGTGACCCCAACGCCTTCGACAATGTATGGCTCGCGCTCGGGTTCTTGCCTTTTGGTCTGTTCTTCGACTTTCTCGATGGCAAGGTGGCAAGGTGGAGGCAGAAGAGCAGTCTTATGGGCCAGGAGCTCGACTCCCTCGCCGACCTGGTACGCTTGGCCCCTCCCCCGACCTTGATGTGAGGCCTCTTTTTTGGGTATCTAACGTGAGATATGCGTTTTTAGATTTCTTTCGGTGTCGCCCCAGCCATGGTTGCGTTCACCATTGGTTTCCGATCCGTTGCCGACACCGCCGCCCTCTCCTTCTTCGTCCTCTGCGGCCTCACTCGCCTCGCTCGCTTCAACGTGACTGTCGCCGTTCTCCCCAAGGATGCTTCGGGCAAGAGCCAATACTTTGAGGGTACCCCCATTCCCACTTCGCTCGGAATGGACGCTATCATGGCATACTGGCTCTCCCAGGGCTGGGTTCTTGACAACCTTCCCCTGGGCGCATGGCTACAGGGCACTCCTCTCGAGTTCCATCCCGTTGTCCTCCTTTTCGTCATCCACGGCTGCCTCATGACGAGCAAGACAATCCATATACCTAAGCCTTGAGCGAGTGGTCCAGAGAGACCGTTCAACACGGGACAATGATGATGGATCAGAAGGAAAGCATTTTTTTTTGGGACAGATAGAGGGCATCTGTGATCACGGCCTTAAGTGAATCTGGCCATAGATGGACGTGATGCGAGGATAAGGGTGTTTAGGGTACATTCAATGCATAAAACTATGGAGTAGCACGCAGGGATGAAAGGTTGATGACTGGGTGATGTACTTTGGACAGGTTATGATGGACGCGCTGATGGAAACAAATGGTAGTTCATGATACCCCAACTCATGGTTCCTCGACAACTTCTGGAGACGCAAACGCTGTGTAGCACGAGAAGTTGATGCTCATCTTGGGAAGGGAAATTGGGCTTACGGGCTACAGCTACCTGCAATGCGAAGGCTGTTTGAGTATTTGCAGATTGTAAATGAAAGGATGGTGCCTAGGTTGACGATGGAGGATTACCTATTAGCTTGACCCATCACAGCGGCTCATAGACCCAAGTTGGTGCGGCGAAGTAAATACCTACCTACCTAAGTCCTTGGAGCTCATGGGTGGGTAAGGTAATAGTGGTTTTCCCGTTGAGGCCTGGAGTGCGATGGGGGGCGCAGCCACGATCCTTGACGTGAGCCGGCAACCGCCCGTTTACATCGATGTAATAAGAGCACTGATGGGTACTGCCGTTGTAGTTGCTGACTTTGGACGTAGCGGGAATGGGATGGAAGTTCTGACCCGAGAAGCTGCACAAGTGGGTTTGTGGGCTAGTGGCTGGCGGGCATCAAGCCTGATGCGGGTGAGATTTGAACCTGGAAGACCTCAGCTGAAGGAGTTGGGGGCGGCGGGCAAGGTTCCGGCGTCTAGAGTTCCCCATATTCGTACTGGAAGTGGTGGGATGACGGAGGACGTGGTTTCAACAGAGTTTGCTGCCCTCTAAGGTAGGTAGTGATGAACACTTTCTATGGGTTCATGCCCGTGTCGCCTTGGACAGGAGATGGGTTCGTCGAGATACGGGTTGCTAACGTCGTACGGCATAGGTAGGTACCTAGGATTATTACATGGATGGAGAAACCGGAGGAATGAGGCAGTGTTTGTTGTTGTTCCCCTGCCTGGGAAGGATGGGCGGCGGCTGTGTGTGCTATGTGTGGGGACGACTTGGTCTGTGAGCTGCACAGGGCTGCAGGCAGGCTCATTATGGAAGAAGTATGGAGCAAATGGTGAAATGGTAAAATGGTGTGCTTGATCTCGAGTTGTCCCTGCCTTTTCAAGTGCCTCAAGTACCTACTTCAGGTATCAACAACTCTTTGGTGTAGGTGGAGTTAGGTATAGGTAAAAAACTCGGAGGAAAGAGCGCCCGACTGTCAACTGGCAGCTTCCATAGGAGGAGAGAGGATCGATCCTTCCCTGGTTTGTTTCCACACTCGACGACGACGACGACGACGACGACTTGTTGGTTGCAGCCGCCGAGTCGCTTTTTTTTTTCTCTTCCTTTCACATCCCAATCACCAACGAAGAACAAGCGCATGCAACGACCAGCCAATCAAAGCCATAAACATGCCCCCATGCGCAGCTGTCACAGCCGCCGTCGTCACCTGCAGAAGCATCGGCGGCAGCGAACATCCCCGATGACAAGACAGACAAGGGCGATGGATGACGAAGCCCAGCTTTTTCCATCTTCTCTCAACCTTTCCCTTGGAACTGAACAAGACCTGGGACTACATACCCAAGACAAGACCCGGACCCTTCCCTGACTCCCCCCCTCAAAAGCGAGCGACAGCGCCTCTCAAGTGGGGAAGACGCTGTCTAGGCGAGATGCCTGTGAAGGATTTTGGGGACGACATGGGCGGGCCCTTTGCTGGAGTCCCTGCCCATGAACCCGTAACTAGGTCTGATTTGTATCTGACTGGTCCCAGATAGAGGAGACAGGACTATTCCTGGCGTCTAGACCCATTCGCGAAGGGGGCCTTTCGCCAGCATCCCTCATCTCCGTTGATCGCGTTTAGTCCTAGCGGACAAACCATACATTCGGAGCTGCTCGTAGCTAGTGTTACTGCGGTAAAGTCCCAAGTCAGCCCCGGCGCGCGGCGACGGCAGACGCCTCCATCCCAAGAGAGGCGGCTAGGATGGGCGTATTTCGTTCCTTCTTGGCTCTTTCGCCTACATAATACTAGCATGGGCGCCCTACCCTTTCAATGCCCATCATTTCTCTGTTCTCTGTTTTGCGTTTTCTGAAGCTTGATTTGGTCACCATGTATCCAACCCTCTTGCGCCTCTTGTCCTCTCTTCTTCTTTGACAACCGTCCTCCCCTTGCCCCCCCCCTCTTCCCCGCCAGTGATTCAGCCTTCCTCCCTCACTCGACTACTTGCTCGAATCGCAATTCATCTTGCTTCTCAACATTGATGTTGCGTTGTTACTAGCTGTCCGCACGCCAACAGGTCCTTCATCGCCATGGAGCCCCTCCGGCCCTTGTCGCGGCGCGACTCTGAGAAGTCGGAGGAGCGCCGCCAGCATCTCCGCATGAACGCCGCCGTTCAGAACGTCACCGACACCATGATCGCCGTAACCGAGTCCTTTCGTCACCATTATCATCAACACCATGGTGGCTACGCACCCACCCCGCCCGAGCCCACTTACACACATTCACGCAACTCATCCAACAGCAGTGCTTCGTCTCAGGGATTGCTTGAGCATGATTCAATGCGGCGTGCTAGTGTTTCCAACTCGTCCTCGTCAGCTATCCCTCAGAATGAGAGAACTCCGATACCCAGTCTGGGAGACACGGGCGGCACTTCGCAGACAGACTCGCAGACAGACTCGCAATATCTCATTCCACAAGACGAAGTACCTGAGATGACCCAAGGCGTCCACCAAATCCCCGAGGACCTTATCCGTCTATCCACCCCGGACCTCCCGCCGCGGCTGGACACACCTCGTACTCCGCCAGCCCGGTACAGCGTTCCCGTTGTCCTCACTGACCACGAACCTCAGCCATACTCTTCAGACCCAAACTCGCGGCCCAAGTCCGTCGATCTCGGTGTCACCCATGGGGGGCTAGTCCATGCCGCCAGACGCTTCGAAGCCTTTAGGTCAACAACCCAACACCACCACTACATGCCTCTCAGACCCGACTGTGGTACCGAGTCCTTACCCCTCGGCAACACTACCCGTATTCGCGCGGGTTCTGATGCGGATCCCCTGAAGGAGGTGCAGAGAAAGCCTTTGATGCCGGATGCGAAACCCATCGAGTTTAACCATCCATCGACCAACGAGGTTTTGTTTGTTGCTATCATATACATGGCACAGGTGTTGGCGTTCGCTGGTCTCGCCCAAACAATAGTCTCTGCGCAAGAGATAGGAGAGACGTTTTCTGAGTCTCATCGAACACCAGGCCATCTCGCATTATTCTCGACGTCCTACGCGCTTGGGGCTGGGGCATTAGTTCTGATGGGCAACAGACTTGGCACGGTCTTTGGCTATAAACCTGTCTTTGTGGCAGGATACATCTGGTTCGCCCTCTGGAGCCTCCTTGCCGGGCTGAGCACCTATGTGCAGAAGAACGGCGATGCAGGGTCGGTTTACTTCTGTATATGTCGAGGTTTGCAAGGCATCGGCCCTGCGCTGCTCGTCCCCAATGGTCAAGCGATCCTGCAGCGGGCTTATCCGCCTGGCCCCCGCAAGAATCTTGCTCTTGGACTGTTCGATGCGGCCGTTCCCCTCGGCTTCGTTCTGGGGTCCATCATGACAGGCCTCTTTGCCGGCTTCGCCTCTTGGCCATGGGCTTTCTATTCGTTGGCCGCGGTGTGCCTGGCCGTAGGCATGCTGAGCATTCTCATTCTTCCGTCAAAAAATGTCATGGTTCATGACTTTGAAGGCGCTCTGTGGAAACGTCTCGATATTCCAGGCTTCGTTGTTGGCATTGCTGCCATGATTTTCTTTGCCGCGGGCTGGAGCCAAGCATCCATCGAGCTCTTCCACGACGCCAAATCTTATGCACTCATCATTGTTGGCGTCGTGCTGGCATTCGGCTTCGTCTTTGTCGAGATTAAGGCCACTCACCCGCTAGCCCCCCTTCGACAGATGCATCTCTCTGCGACCATTGCACTCGGTTTCGTAGCAGCGAGCTGGGCCGCTTTCGGCATCTGGGTGTGGTATCTGATTAACTTCGTCGGCGTCCTACGGGAATGGAAGCCTGTAAACATGGGCGCTGGGCTTGTACCTCTGCTCGTTACTGGAGCCATTGTTGGGGTGATGGGGAGTCCATTCGTCAATAACGACTTTACGGCGCAGTTGGCCATGGTGATCTCGTCAGTCTCCATGATGACCGGTTCCGCCATCATGGCCACTGCACCTGTTGAGCAAACATACTGGCTCAGCACTTTCATCAGTGTCCTCTTTATGGGAATCGGTATGGTTTTAGCTATCCCAGCAACTACTACTGTCCTCGGAAGGAGCATACCACAGGGACACAAGGGACTGGCTGGCAGCCTGACCACCACCGCGGCGGCGTATGCATTTTCCGTCAGCCTAGCGATGGCGTGTACAGTGGAAGTCGGCGTACGGGATAATGGGAATAGTCCGCTTGAAGGGCTTCGGGATGCCCAATACTTTGGTTTGGGCTTGAGTGGGCTGAGTCTTGTGTTGGCACTGGGACTTGTTTTTGCTGCATACATCAGGCGTTGAATTGGGTTGGCTGAGGTTGGTCATAAAGAGGGAGGAGTTTTATGTTCTCATCTGTATTTCTTGCGAGGAGTTTGCTTGGACGGCTTATACCCAGGGAACCTGGCCCTATCATCGATGTAGAATATGGAGTGAACCAAGTAATGACACTGGATGGAACAAAACCCTTTGCACTTCACGGTCGAGGACACGAAAACACGATTTTCAATGGCGTTGCAAGGTGATCCGTCTTGTTCAAGTTTTCTCTTTGATCCACATATCCTGTGTCTGTACCGACAAACTCCTATGCCACACCGTACACAAGTCGTAGGTATTGGATGTGATAGGGTCGGGGGTGGGAGAAACAAAACATACTGAGCAACTGGGGGTAACGAAAAAACCAGAAACTCGTTGAACGCCGGAAAATACATAGATCCTTTCCCCCCTTCATGCTTGAAATTCCTCCTTGCTTCGTCTCCGCATCTATACCATTGGATGATTTTCCTCTCTGTTGCCCCTGGTAGTCGTGGTCACCGTCTCGCCGTCTTAGTATCGGCCGCCGCCGCCGCCGCCCCTGCTGAAACCACCCCGTCCCCGACCACCACCAAAGCCGCTGCCACCGCGAGAGAAACCACCGCCGCCGCGACCACCTCCACGGCCGCCGCCAAAGCCACCGCCACGGGGACCGCCCCTCGAGGGACCACCCCGACCGCCAAAGCCACCGCGTCCACCACGTCCACCACGGCCTCCGCCCCGGGGGCCGCCGCGACCAGCACCACCGGCGCGCTTCAGCTTGGGAGCGCCAGGCGGGGGCTTAGGTTTGGGGAGGAACTTGTCGAGGGGAAGGAGCTTCTCGGAGCCGATGTAGAACTTGTCGCCCTCCTTGAAGGAGGTAGCCTGGATACCCTCGGTGGGCTTGATGGTGAAGAAGACCTGGTTGATGGGGCCGAGGACCTCGTCGACCTTGCCGACGGCGGTCTTGTTCTCGAGGAAGATCTGGGCGTTGAAGTGGGGGACCTTGGGGTTGATGGACTCGCAGACCATCTCGCCCTCGCAGGCGTGGATAAACTTGCCCATTTCTGAAGAGGGCTGGTTAGCTTGGAAACTTGGGGGACAGTGGTATTTGGCGACTATTGAGTTGCGAAGGGACGTAGACATACCAAGGATCTGAGCAGGAGGGCCCATATCTCGCTGTTGGAAACCTCCGCGGCCTAGAGATCTCTAATTAGCGAAAAGGGTTCTCAATTCTAGCATGCGTGTCCCGTCTGCCCATCTCTGTCTTCGCGACAGTCCCACAGGCTTCCCTGTCCATCTTCTACCGATGCCGCGATCTTTTAATATCACACGCGCACATCCCCCTCGCGTCGCCGATCCCCAAGAGAGGTCCAAACATGCTGCAATCGAAACAATTCGTGAGGAAAATGGGGGGGGGAAACCTACCACCTCCACGACCGCCAAATCCACCACGGCCTCGTGAGCCGCCTCTGAAAGACATGATTCCTAACTAGAAGCTCTTCGCGTCGCGACCGGTAAGAAAGGAGAAAAAAAAGGAGATTGATCGGGGTCAATTGAAACGTCGCGAAATCGCCAGTCTCTCAAGTCGCAAAAACTCCCCCGCTGGTATTGTCGTCGCCGTCGGGATTCAAAGTCGTCGGGATGGTGGAGCTCTCTATCTTTTTTTTTGTGTGAAATTTTCGAGAGGCTGTCAGTTGAAGGAGCAAGCTAAGGCCTTGGAACGCGCCGATTGGTGCGCTGAGCTTCGAGGCGGAAAAACTATTCGGCGAGAGAGAGTGGAGGCGAATGGTTCCTTGCAGGTAGGTGGGTGGGGCTATAGTTCGTGACGTGCGACCACAGGCAGACAGGCAATGAGGCTTCAACTTTGAATTTTGCCGACATACCTATGGACAAAAACATCCGAAACTCAAGCCAATTCAACAAGACTAGAAGGGGGAAAAGGGCGAAGCTGGCAAGAACGACGCAAAAATATGAGATAATTCCAAATTCCTAATACTGATGAGAAATATACACATCACACTCCCGGTTGTCCCAAAACATATGCTTCCCCTTCCCGTCTCCCGTTCAGGACGCTTCCCAACTCCCATCCATGTCCCGTAACTTGTTTTGGCCCCCCCCCCCAATATCCCGCCATCCATCGACATATACGCGTAAGGACAAGTAAGACCCGGACTCAAGTTTAAGTGCCCCCGAAAAAGAAAGAGAGTAGCACTTGTCAATCATCAATTCTCGCCCAAGTAGTCAGTTATTGTGGAGTGCTCTTAGGATAACCACCGGGTATGTGTAAGTTGGAGATGGTATTGTGGCTTTCACTCCGGTTATTGGCCTTGGGTCGCATCGGTGCAGCCCATACGTTGCTCTGTTCGTCTGTACCTGACAGTGCCGAGCCAGGTTCCATGCCCACGAGTTCCGGTTTGCGAGCAGACGAAGGTTGGCGTTCCTCTAGGGGGCCACCCAGTTTGGGGAAACCTTCTCCGTTCATTGCCAACACATTGAAGTTTGTCGTCCCGTTACCCTCGTTCGTCGGGCTATCCCACCCAGAGGGCTTTACGTAGGAATCGTCCTCATAGCGAACCGTCGGATCTGTCAAGGTAGGATTGAAACTGTGGGTGATGGTTCCTGCATTCTCTGGGCTGGTCTCGGGCGCCCGTGGTTCCTGAGTATTGTTGAATTGTCCGAGCATGCTCGAGTTTTCGGGACGCTCGCAGTCGGACTCGTGCTTTACGTCGTGGGGAAGCATGACGGGAAGAAAGTAGGTATCGTTTCGGCTCTGATCAATAGTTCCCGTCTGTGGGATCGGCTCCTGCTGGACAGGCTCGCTCGTGTATGGGTTGACACCGTCATAATGCGCCTTCTGATTGGCGATGGCAGCATGTGAAGGCATCTCATCCATGGGAGTGTTGATAGTGCCTCCGTAGCCGAGGCGGTTTTCCTGATTTTGCTCGGGTCCTCCGACGGCTGGAACAGACAAGGCTCCCGCGACAATAGGTTCCGCGCGATGGTCCTGGAGGCCAGAGCTTACACTAGAAGGCGAATGAGAGGCCTGTAAGCCACGTTGCGCATTGATTTGGATATCAGATGGGAACCGCCCACCTGCTTGAGATCGCCGGGGTGTCGTGTCCTGCTGTCTCAGTCCCGGGTTGACGAACGATTCAGTGTCCGCCGTGAAAGGTTCCTCGTCGTCCTCGTCGACCAGCCCATCGCTACTAACTGATCGTCGGGACGAACGGCTCAGGCTCCGAGAGTGGCTACGCACGAACTGGCTGCGCTCCTCGGGCGTCTTTTCGGTGAGTGCCTTGATGTCCTCGTACCATGCCATCATGGTATCATAACTTTCAGCACGGAATACCCAGGTGTGCCCACGATGCATACCGCCCGTCTGGCGTCCCTTGAGAATAAACTTGTTGGACGAGCCTCTTTCGTTCGTATGGGATCCTAGTTTCTGTTCTGGCAGGTATAGAGACATGACGGGGGCTTGCGCCTTGTCCGCCGACTTGAATTCGTGAAGATGCGTGGCAGAAAGTACGTACCTGAGAAGATGAGTGAGCTTAGGGCTGCCGTTCGGGAATGAAGCACAACTTACCAGCCAGCTGTATAACTTTTGAGATATTTGCTCTTACGCTCCAGCAACCCGGCCCGGATCTCCTGGGCCGCCTCGTGGTCCTGACCGGGATAATGGATCTGGTCGGCCGTCCGGAGAGGAATGTTGGGGTCCACGAACTGGTCATCGTGGGTGACGAACTGTAGCCACTCCTGGTCCTTGGGCATCGAGATGGGGCCTTCCCGTAGCTCACCGATGGCGCTGTAAGCGTTGTCGGCCTCACGCTTCAGAATTCCGGCATAAGCGTTGTACGCCTTTTGGATCTCACCAACCACGATGGATTCGAGCTCCCTCCCAGAGCTTTCCAAGTTAAGGTATGCCTGGTGCAGATAATTCTCCTCATCAAGCTGGCGCTCCACCTGACGATCAACGGCCAAGCGCAGCAAATAAGGATCCTGCTTGCCGGTTGTCAGGGACTCGTCCAACTCGTTGCGGCCCAAGATATCACTCAGGCTGCGCACTGCCTTTCGAGTGTGATCCATTTCCTTTTCGACCGAGTTCTTGAAGTCTCCCGACAAGTTCTTGATCTCCTTTATCTTCTGCTGCAAATCGCTTCTCAAACCAGTGAGGGCAAGGATGACATCCTCCTCAATCTCCCTGGCCTTGTTGGCCTCGAGCACGGCACTCTTGTTGTATGCGCGCAGGAACTGCAGGGCATCATCCATGCCGGCCGAGGCGAGGAAGCCAGGCGGAGTAGAGATATTGTTGGAGACATTGGCTAGCTTAACCAAGGCTTTGGAGCGATGCTCGTAGTGGGATTGAATCTCTCGGAAGTAAGCAATGAGGTCCTTGAGAACCTTTCTCCACGCTGCGGCAAAGGGTTGTTAGCTGGGCTCACAGGGGTCAAATGCGACATGATAACTGATCGCGGGAGACTACATACCCTGGAACCGGTCGGAAAGAGCATCAGTTGGGTTGCCCGAGGTTGGGACAGGGCAGTGGAATGCACTATGCGCCTCGTCGGGGTCAGACGTAGACTGGAGAGCAAGACTCTTGACACTGCCCGCCCTCATGCTGCGGCGACTGTCTCTCCGTTTGAGGCTGCCATTCCGGCGCAGGGAATTCTTCTTCTTGAGGGTATTTGAGCGGCTAGGGAGCTGTTGGTCGTCGCCCGCATTGTAGCTGTGAACCGAGTTGGCGCGCTTCATGGTTGCGCCGTTGTGAGGAGCATCAACGAGCGAAGAACCACGCCTAGAAGTTTCCCATTCCTCAGTGAACCGGCCGGCGACTTGGGGATGTAGTGGCTGCGGCGCAGGGAGAGAGTCGGAGAGGTGATAGTTGTCGTCGTAGTGGGGTTGCGAATGGGTGTTGGCGTTGGAGGCGGCGTTGACGGCGGTGGCTCTTTGGTAGGAGGTAGAGGAGGCAGGCGAGGGTTCCCGGGCGTATGAGAATGCGAAATAGGGATTCTGAGGAGGAGGAGCGGCGTGAAGAGGGAAAGATTGAGTCTGCGACTGCGACTGAGACTGGGAGGGAGGGAGGTCCATGGCGGCGGTGGCGCTATTATCTCTCCTCCCGCTTGGGTAGCAAGTCGAGAGGGAGCAGCCCGAGGTAAGGACGGAGAGGTACGTGGAGGCGACGACGAAGCTAGAGAGTTAGCAAGAGGAAAGGCGTAGAAGAGAAGAGAGAAGGGAGGGTCGGCGGAGGAGGAGGTGGTGCGGTTTGTGTCTGCGAGTTAACTGGTGAGGGAGTGAATGATGGACGCAACCAAGATTCAGGGTAAAGTTCCCAGGTTCACGCTACCGACGGCGGGATGGTGGTTGTTGACGCAATGGGCGGGTTCTGCCCGGGACTGGCGAGCTGGGGATGGCCACCTGCTTGCCAGCAAAAGGGCCCGCCCCACTAACACCAAAACAACCATTTCTGGGTGGAAGGTGCCACTTCTTGTTCTTGGGTGAGACTAGCGTCTTCCTCGTCGAAGCTTCCCCCACCTTTGGCCGAGAGTTGGACGGGGGCATATTCTGAGACATTGTCGAGATCTATCGATGGAGAGAGAAACATTACAACGTACATACGTACCTGGGGTTTTTAAAGAGAACGGTGGATCTGGGTATGCGTGGTAGAAAGTCTCAGAAAACCTTGACTAGGCAAGGGGAAGATGCAGAATGGAACGAGGGGAAAATGCGAATACCTACGAAGTAGTTGTCCGCTGCCAAGCACCAACGGCTCATGTCGGATGAAAGAAAGCAATTGTCCGACAAAGCCAAGCAACGAACAAAAAATTACATCCGGTACATGCCTTTCCTACGTACAAGTGCCAAAAGGGTGTGTGCGTGTGTGTGAATGAGATGATAGGGAGCTTGACGTGGTGACGTACGATCCTTGGCGATGTGCGACCCCCCGACCCGTTTCGACACGCAGCGTTGAAACAAGATGATGATTGTCAGGAATGGGTTCACCAGTGAACGACAAGGGGACAAGTCCGGTCAAGGCGCGCGCCAAGAACAGCCATCCCATTGCCACTACGTAGTCGATTTCTATACCGAATTACCTCAAGAGAACAGCCCTAATTTCTCTCGCCAAGTCACATTTCGAGGCGCTGATCAGTATTCATAAGGACTTGTATGTCCACCCTTCATGGCAGATTGGGAGGGGGGCGAGGGGTCATGAACAACTGACGAACACTGGGCCTCGGGTTCATGTTTGCGTGCAGCTAGGCTCCACCTCCACTTTCCCACCATGACGTCGACTTGGGGCGTCGCTGTGGCTGCTGACTTGTGTGAAGCTCTCGAGGTTGACCAGCCTCGCCACAGCCAAGAGGAGTTGTCCCGTTAACAGAGAGGCCGCAGGTTCTCTAGGTTGACTGGCTCAATCCAGATGCGAATAGGTATGGACATTTGTGCCAGCTGATCAATATTCTCGTTCTTGTAGTCTCCGCGTTCGATGCATTCCGGCGCCCCAAAATATAGCACGCACACGGAGTTATCGTCATACATAACATTTCATTGGTTATAAGCAGCCTATGTGCTGTGCAACTACTAATCCATCATAACTATCCTCCTCCTCGTCGTAACAATCGGTTGTTACATGTTCTATCCTGCTCTGTAACCGGAAATACGCTACGCTGCCATGATCTCACGCGAGCGGTAATCAACGAGCCCTCTTCCCATGAATGCGCGTTTGTTCAATCTCCCGTAGCTGAAACCCGAAACGCCTGGCATCATGCTTCCATTCGCACCCGACAAGTTGAAGCTCCACCAACGCCGTTCGTTCTAAACCCAGATTTCCTCGGCGTCTTAAATTGACCATTCCTCTCCAGCGGTTGTAAAATGTCGTCCCATCGTTTGCATCGTCAGCTGTAGTGTTGCTTCGCTAAGATCCGATATCATACAGTGTGTACGTCTTGCCCTACGCCGCCTCCTCGGGAACTGCGTCCTTGGCCGGCTCGGAGGAAGGAACTTCAGCTGTCTTCATCCGTCCCCAGCGTCTTGGTGGCGGCCTCGGCGGTGGTGCTTTCTTTGCGCCCCCGTTAACCTGTCGTTTTGCGGCCTGTGAGAATGGGACTCCGTGACGATGCTTAGGAACCACGGGCAGAGGCTTCTTCTCCCTGATTGTCATAGTTATGACGCCGTCGTCCGCCGCATCAACCCCATCTCCAGCACGGCTGGGAGTCTGCACCCCAGGCTTCTCCTTTACTGCCGCGACGTCGCCCACACTGATACTACTCGAGCTCTGGGAGTGCGATAGGCTGATGCCTATGAACTTGCGCGCCACCTCAGCTTCGCCGGATCCTTGGGCGGCATAATCCGCATCTTCGATCCACTTGACAGTTGACACGCGCTCAACCAAACGCAAGGTTGTTTCATCCGCCGGCGCAAAGTGCGCGTTGTGTGAGCCCCGAAGAATGTTGAGCACCCGGAGGATCTCATCCTGCTTGTAGTGTGGCGGCTGGCTTAGTTGTGTGTGTGCCAACAGCGGGTACATGACCCTGAGGTAGGTGTGTCGAAGCGACATTTTCTCGTTGGGCAAGTCCATCAGGTTTCGAATGATAACATCTAGAAGTACCCTGAGATCATTTGTGTAGAAATATTCATACGTAGCCTGGTTCGTGAAAAGGAGGTACAGGAGCTTCAAGATCAGCAACTGGAGCGAGGTTTCTGTCTCGCGATTCAGAAGCAAAATGATGTTTTCTCCAAATGTTCGAAAGGATGGACCGTGAAGACTGAGGCACTTAACTATTCGATTCGTCAGGGGCATGGTGGGAGACGAAGGGTCGACCACGGCATCGGTCGAAGCGAGCATGTATTGTTCGTTCAAGACGAGCTTGCGTCGTGTCAGCGTCTGCCACAAAATCCGCAATGGCGTCAACACTCACCAGGACCCGGATTGTGGGGTAGTGGTAAGGGTCATGAACATCGTCAGATACCTCCTCGATCAGGCTGAACAGGTAGTGGACAAAAGCGTCGTCCACCAACATGAGGTCGTCAGCACGCAGCCGCTCCATGCGCGACATTTCGTACATGAGCTGCAGCAAGAGACGATGTAGGCGGGGATCCTCGTCTCGACGGCCATTGATCAACTCCAAGATTCGGGGGAAACAGGCTTCGCCAACCATGCGGGGAAACATGGTCTCGTCCTGGCAGCCGTCGAGCAAGAGGAGGCAAGCGATGGCGTGTAGCGGCCCCGCCTCATCCTCCTGGAGCAGGCTATATATGATCTGAGTGCGGACGTATTCCCTGTTGATCAGGAACAGATCGCTGGCGAGGAGCATCTGGGCGCAGGTGACGATCTCATCCTGGGAGTCGTAGAAGTGGTCTCGGAGACGGGTAGACAAGTATACCCAGGAACGTAGGGCATCGTCGATCGTTTCATGGCTATCGCACTGGCTGGAGACGCATCTGTCGAGCTCTGCCAGGACGCCATCATGTCAGTCCGCTCAACAGCAACAACAACGAGCTCAAGAAAGCCCAGGATGTATCTAGCGATGTTCCCCGTCGCCGTGTTTTTACCCACCAGCCCAGAGCTGCTCTTCATCCTCGGGGGAGAGGGCAGCCTCGTCGAAATCCGACATGATGCTCTATTCCGTGCGGGCACGGCAGCCAAGGCATCGGGTCCTGAATATGGGGTGGTTCGTCGAAATGTGTGGTATAACGGATGTGATCGAGAATATTATGTCGTGGAGGAAACGGAGAGATGACAAGCCAACTGACAATTTTCCGCAAGAGCGAATTCAGGGACAGCGGTCATCTCTTGGAACACAAATTGCCCGATACAAGGCGAAATGAGTAGCCAAGTGCAAGTTCGTGATGCGAGTCGTGGTGGCGGGGTCCAGATTATGGTTGACAACCTTGCCGCAGCTGGCGCACCCTACTTTGTGGTCGTGACCTCACTCAGCTGGGCGATTCGTGTGTGGCAGTGGCACCCGTCAGGTCGCCCTTCCCGTGCGGCTGTTGTGGCTGGGCTGAGTCGTTCTCTTCTGGGCCCGCCGTGATCGGCGGGGTCCAGCCACACATTGTGGGAACGAGTGTCTTGTTTCTGGGATGGGCAAATCACTCCTGCCTCGAAATAGAAGTACGTAACAGGAGAGCGACAGCACCTCTCTTTCTTCAAACTCCAGATCCAAAAAGCAACTCTACTCCTCTGCGAGAGTTTCGTATTCTACCTCTGCTTTCAAGGCATATGAGGGTATAGCGCCACGAACTACAAATTCTAACCCTTTCTTCACACACACTCCCAAACGCCAAATCCCAAAACCCAACATGGCCAACAAGAATCCCCCTGACAGGCCTTGGAGGATCTCGCCCTATGATTTATCCTCCTCGTTCTCGGCGTCGCCATCATCGTATATCTTGACCCTGCTTGCATACTCCCGAATGTTGCTGACCACATAGTCCATGATTGTGTCACCCTTGCCGGCAGCTACCCGCAGCACCAGCTCGTTCAAGTTGTGCCTCCCCAAGATGTCGACGTGGTCAGCCGTTCGCGGACCTCCTCGTGGATTGAACCTATCGGGCTCGTGTGGCATCTCGACAACTGTGACCTTGACGCCAGCGGGATTATAGCGTTTCATTCGCCAGCCGTGGTTGCACATATAGCCTGTACTGATGAGGTTCACTGTGCCGTCGCCTTCTCCTAAGATGACACCGTGATCAATTTCCCCGTCGGTATAGCCTGTGTCGATGGTGATGTTCAGACTCGACATTAATGCGGGATCAGGCGATCGGTAATAGTATGCTCGCTCAGTCGGTTTCCCCACACCATAAAAGCAATAGATTTTGAGGCTCGGCGCAAGCGGAAGCCGCGTCTCAAGTGGGTTGATCCATTTCTTCGGGTCCAGTTCATTGGCCTCGACCTCCGAGATTGTATGGGCAACGCCGCGGGAATAGCTTCCCTTGATCTGATCCTGGTACCAATCCTCCGTCGTGTTGAGGAGGTATTGCAGTGAGTCTTCCACGGTCATGTTGCGATGGAGATTTGTCCAGTTACCACCCGTCCTGAAATTCAAGAGCGATCCGTAAGAGAAGTTCTGGCCTGGCAAATCGTCTGGAGCCCAGTTCAGATTCCCCCATACGGCGTCACCCCCAATGGGGAGCATCGATGAAATACCTGGCATGCCGCGGAAGAGTTCGGCTCTCTCCTCCTTACTCAAGAACTTCTCGAGTCCGTATATGGCAAAAGCGTTTAGTTGAGCGGTGTCCCGCATTTCGCCGGAGAGCACGGCCGTAAGGTCCTTGACTGCACCAAGCATACATCCGCTAATGTTGATCCATGAATCGACGTGTCGCTCGACCCAGTCCTCTCCGCCCTGACCGCCTTGTTGCGATTGAACCCAGTGTAAGAAGTAGTACAGGACCTGGCTTCCCATGCTGTGAGATGCCAGTACCACCTTCCTGTTCTCAAAAGCGACCGCGGTCTCGATATATGATTTAAGTCGAGAAAAGTACTGATCTCTAACCTCGAGGTTACGATAGGATAGTCGCCAGTCGTAGGCGGCAGTGAACGAGTTGGTAGGGTCGTAGCCAATCGAGGCTAAGTTCTCAAAGATCTTGTTCCAGATCCAGTAGCCAGTGATAAAGAAGTCGGTCGCATCAAAACCCTGAGCGGCCCTCAGTTTTACCAATGGCGGGTCTAGGCCTGTTCGCTTGTCAAGCATAATGTGTTTCTTCCAGACCTCCTTGTCCATGACGAGTGCCTTCATCATAGTCCAGCTGCCCCAAAGACGTTTTCTGAAATACGCGCGCGAGATGTTCGCGGTGCCCCAGGACTCAAGGCCGGTGGATATGACGCCTGGGATCATTATCATGGGATGGTAGGCCTCGAGCCCTTCCGCGCGGGCCTTGGTGCCAACGGAGAAGGACTCGTAGGCCTCGGCGACGTCCCGCTCGCCCTGTATAATATCGCGCATGTCTTTAACCAAACCGGCGGGTAAGACGTCGAGAAAGCTATCCATGGAGAGGTCCGCGAACTCCGGGAACTCAATGAGGTCATTGCTCGAAGCAAAGAAACCGGCAGCGATGATACCGAATAGAATTCCTAACAGGAAAATGAATGTATTGCGGCGCTTTCGGGTCTTGGGGACTACGTGCTCGACGACGTGGACGTGGGTGGCAGGAAGGGGCGTCAGGCTATCATCTCGGGAGGTGTCGTCCTCGATGACCTTGGTCTCTTGGACATTGCGACGTCGAAGCGTTGTTGCCATGGTGTGTGTGTGGTTTCCGCTGGGGGGGCAGGCCACGACGCGGCTCCTTATGCCCTATGGGTTGTCTTTGTAGTCCAAAAGAGAGGGCTTTCGGCACGATGATGGAAAATTGGGCGATGTATCCTGTGCGAAGCTGGGTGGAGGACTAAACTCAGTCAGCTTTGCTATGACGATGGTGGGCGGGTGCCCGCTTAAACAAAAATGGGGGTGCAAGGGCCGGAACGCCGCGGCAGATAAAGGGCGATCCCGTCCTCACAAGCAACGAGGTGAAAGAGCAACGTGTTATGAGAGGAAAAAGCCAATGGCAACATTCGCGTGGGCTAAAGACCTCTTCCGCTGACCCAAAACGGCCCATGGAGAGACGCGTCCTTTTTTCACATGAACGACTTTTTTGAGACATGCTGGCTGTGCCTGATAGGCAGGAACCTGACGTCAAAGCCAAGGGATGAGACTGCTATGTACGGATAGAGGTCCAAGCTCAAGCGGGATCTCAAGGCGGCCAAAGTTAATGGATGCGTCGCCCATCACATGCTCTCACGGCGCTATCACGGCCCCTTCAATATTACCGGTACCTATCTCTGCAAATACTCCATATCATCCAACAGGTATATACCTACAGGAGTCGTTCAAGCTAAGGCATCGTCTGCCCCTCAAAAGGTAAGCCGAGACGAGACTTTCAACCATTGCTGTCCTGAGCTTGGAATAATTTGAAAGCGTTGATTGGTTCCAGTTGGCGGGGCTGTCCCCCACTGAGGACACATCCCCTTCCGTGTGAGCCGGGCTCTGCAGACGGGCAGCCTGGAGGGTTAGCTCAGGTCCATACCACTTGGAGATTCAGTTGGAGGAAGCTTGGTTTTAGGTCCCATTTACAGTGGGGTTTGGCCGCTTTACCTCGTCTGCCCCGCAACCTCCACGCCCGTCCTGCCATGTGAACTCTCCAAGCGCTGGTTCAGCGTGAGCCTCCAATGCGAGGCGCACGCTCGCAGGTGGAGGAATGGGGTGGCTCGTTGCCCTCTCCATCGCCGCGCCGCACGCGCGATGACATTGTTGGCTGGCTCTCTCTCAACCACAACACCTTAGGCTGCATATCAAATCGCCACCTCAATTCGGGCCCTGTTGGCAACTCCAGTGCTATCCTCTGGGGCTCACTAAAAAGACCACCCTCCTCAACCCTCTTGACCTGTATCTCCTTCCCATATTCCAGTACTCGGTACAACTTCTCTTCACTCTGGCCCCCCCCCACAACATCTACCTACCCGATACCGGGAACGCTCAGTCTATTTTTTTTCTGCAGCCCCTCACTTGACATTCCACTGCGACAGCTCTCAATCTGAATACGCTGTCTTGCTCTCTCGCAAACTTTGAGTCACGAAATCCGGCCACGTTCATCCAACGACTTCACCACCATCTTTACTCACTGACCAAGAACGGCCCAATCCTGGTTCAGCTCTCACCACGCTAAATCACCTCACTGACATGGACTTGGCCCATGTCGACGACCTACTTGGCGAGTTGCGCTACGTCCAGTACGAGCACACCCTTGAGGCCCAATATTTGCCCTCGATTAGGGCTCTCATTTCGAAGGACCTGAGTGAGCCATATAGTATATATGTGTATCGCTACTTCCTGTGCCAATGGGCGCACCTCTGCTTCATGGTATGCCCCTTGGCTCTGATGGGCACCATCGTTTCTCACCATAGCTCCCAGGCCCTCAACCCTTCGGACTCGTCCCTTATCGGCGTCATTGTGTGCAAGTTGGAAGTCCATGCCTCGCACTCAAACCCTACCCGACGAGGCTACATCGCCATGCTCGCAGTGGCCTCTGACTTCCGTGGTCACGGGATCGCGACAGCCCTCGTGAAGAGGGCCATCGACGCGATGACGAAACGTAACGCCGATGAGATCGTTCTAGAGACTGAGGAGACCAACATCCCCGCCATGCGATTGTATGAGGGCTTGGGTTTCATACGATCCAAGAAGCTGCATCGGTATTATCTCAACGGAAATAGCGCATATCGGCTGGTCTTGCCCCTCAAGTGTGTCGATTTCGACGGCAACCCGATCGAACTGGATGAGACCATTTTGTAGTCATTTCCACCTCGGTATTCCCCTTTTCTATTTCTCTTCTACTGTTTTACTTGTTCCATCCCACCACGTTTTGCGGATCTGGGTGGTGTTGTTTTATTTAGAGGTCTGGCAGGTTCAGTCAGATGTAGTTCTTTGGGACTGGTGCATCAACGAGGTTTGGATAAGCGGAAGCACAGAATTATATGAGGCGCAGCGTCAAGTGGACGGTGTATGAGCGAGGTGTAGGGTTGGGCATGTTTGCGGTTGGCGTTGGGTCTTTTGCTTTGGCTGTAACAACTTGGGTCCTAGTCTTATTCATATTGCTTTCCAAGTCCCTTGGTTGTTCCCATTTCTAGGCAGCCCAAGGTCCCTGAACGCTCCTCTACAAGCTGATACTTCGTTATAGCATCTGGTGGATGGCTCTGCCTCCCACCTCGGCGCGACTTTAGGTGAGGAAACGATCGTGCGAACTGTAGATGGACGCTTTCAGGCCCCAAATGTTGCCGGATGAGATCCCGATGTATGTGTATGCATCTGTCGTGGATTAGTGAGAGGTCCGCAACACAGAACCCATGGGGGTGCTTGCCTGGCTTGTAATAGATGGGCCTCCCTCGAGCCTCGACCAATTTCAGTTCCCGCAATCTCTTGAGCACGCGCCCGACATCGGCCTTGTCCGCAAAGTCAGCCGTGTAGACGCAGACAAGGCGATCTTTCCGGGAATCTTCATCGACTGGTCTTGGGGCGACCTTGGCTGCAATCCCGAGCTCGTTGTTGGCTGTTGCTTTGGCGACTATCTCCCAGACCTCGTTGACATCAGCGGGAGGACAGAAGAGCATCCACTTGGTGTTGTTAGTCGATAATCTTCCGGAAAAAGAAGAGGTGGACTAGTCATGCCTTTCCTGTGCGAACTTTGGCGGCATGTGCTAGGTGTAAAATGTCTTCTGCGGCACTTCGCCTTTCTTTACTGACTTCTCGTTCCTGGGTTGACGCCGCTTTCCCGCTCTTCTTCATGCCTGCTGCGAAGTTTCTGACCATCTCTAGCCTCTCGAGGCCTCCTTCGATAATAAGCTGTGTCTGACTCCCCTCTTCCTCCGGCCCCTCATCCTCGTTGCCTTTGCTGAGCTGGTTCCCTGCCAATGCCTTCTCGACGCGGGGGATGTATGGGTTGCAAATGAATATCCAAGGCGTGTCTTCGGTCATGTCTGTTGTTTTGGGAGCAAGACGAGTGAGGAATTCGTCTACTGTCTCGGTCAATTGCCATGCGTAGTGTATTCCCGCGTAGGGGTTGTGGAACTTTGACATATCGGCGACAAGGCTCTTTTGGGGGAGGGGATATCCTGGATTCTCTTGGTGATGTGCGGACCAGGCCTCGACGTCAAAGCCTTCCACACGATGGTGTAGATGTCGCACGGTTTCCTCGTCACCTAAAAGGATGTCAGATGAATAACTCTAGCCGACGCTGGGGTGTTGGGCTCCGGACCGTAGAAGTCAGAGTCATCCGAGAAGTCCATGGTAGTGATACTGATGTGAGGAATGATTCGTGGTCCGAAATACAAGCTATTATAAAGCCCAAGGGCTGAGAGCTGGGATGTGTAATTGCTCAGATGAAAGCGCCTTTTGATGTGGGAAAGGGAACTGCTAGAAGCCCGGAAACCAAGCAACAGTGAATCACGGGCGAGTCTGACGTAGTGCCTCATCTATGTGCTTTGGGTGTTTGTTCGCAGAAAGGGGGAGAAGTGCTTCGTAAAGGAGGAAAGAGTGGCTGGACGGTCTTGAGATCACAAAAGCAAATTCGCCTAGGTATCGATTGGGGGGGAGGGGAGAACCGCTAAGGAGGAATGGCGAAGACCAAGGCGCTCGGTTGGCTGCCTAGGTAGAGAAGTGACAGGTTATTTTAATGAAATGGGATAATAAGGCCACGGCTCGGTAGAGTTAGAGCACATTTTCAGTGTCTCTTACTTGGTTCTTCGTCAATGAGTAGGTAGGCAGGTGCCATCCATCCCCCCCATCACCAAGCGCAATGGGGGAAGAAGTCCTTTGACCCCAGTAAATCGGGAACCCACCGGTTTGCCCCGCCGGGCATAATATTGGGACCTCCAAATTCTCTCTATCTTCCGTGACTGGATGCTCGTGGCAATTCCATCGCGAATCAATTATCACACCGTCAGCATGGACGCCTCAAACCTCGTTTCGTCAAAGGTCTCTTTGATACTAGACCTTCCGCCCAGCTGTATTCAGTGCTGCCCCGCATACCCTGAATTCTTTGTTGTGGGAACATACAACCTTCAACACGGCGAATCGGCTGGGCAAGGAAACGAGGAGGGCGAGGAGGGTGAGGAGGCGGTCGCAACAAAGATGCCCCAAAGCCGCAATGGCAGTTTGTTGGTCTTTCAAATCAAAGGTGACAGCCTGTCAGTCTCTTGACCATTCTACTAGTTTCTTAACGCAGTGCAGCTGACCCCTCTAGGAATCTGGTTCAGACAGTTTCACAACCATCAGCTATCTTGGACCTCCGCTTTCACCCTTTTGGGGGCAAGCAAGGCATTCTAGCTGTGGTTTCAAGTACCGGGACCCTTGCCATCTTTCAGCTCAATCCTGCAGATGAATCGTCGCCCTTGAAGCATATTGCCACGAGTAGATGCGCTGATATTGGAGAAGATGTGTTGTTTCTCCAATGCAACTGGCATCCAGTCGTACCAGAGGTGATTGGAGTTACGACCTCGACAGGTTTGGCAAGGCTATTGCGCCTGGATGAAGAGTATCGCATCTCCGAGCCTTGGACGGATATAGACATACCAAACTCGCTCGAAGCATGGTGCTTGGCCTTCTCACCGGCCACACCAGACTCAAACGAAGCCAAGGCGCAGGTCACTGTGTACTGTGGCGGGGATGACTCTATTCTCCGTTACATATCCTGCGACTGGGATTCTACTGATGGGGAACCAACGTGTGAAGCGCCGTTTGCGCCCATCGCGATCAAAAGTTTGCATTCCGCTGGCGTTACTGCAATACTGCCGCTGCCTCTGCTCGCCAAAAATGGTGGAAGGGTTGTCGCTACTGGGAGCTACGATGATCACTTGCGCATCTTTATCATTCATGACCTGCACAACTCTTTTGGCCTCAAACGCGTCGAGCTAGCGCTAGAGGTGAACATGGGAGGCGGCGTTTGGCGGCTCGACTTAGCTGACTTTCAGCAAGGCCCGGGTAATGCGAGAGTGCGGATTCTAGCCTCGTGTATGCACGCAGGCGCCCGACTGGTGGATATTGATTTCAAGGCGGAGGAGAATAGCTGGAGGTGTAACGTTCTGGCTCGGTTTGAAGAGCACAAGAGCATGAATTACGGGAGCGATTTTTTGCGGGAGAAAGTAGCTGGGGATAAGCTGCGATGTGTATCTACCAGCTTCTATGATAAGTTACTTTGTCTGTGGGAATATGAGGCTCAGGAATAGGCAGTTTTCTTTGAACCAAGCTACCTACTTCGGTAGGTACCTAGGTGTCTAAATTGCCGACAACCCAAATGGATATTCAATGATTTGCCGTCTGAAAAAGAAGGAGAATAATATTTGCAATAATATTTGCAGAGCTACGTAGGCGAGGTTCTTTTATTATCATTTTTCTTATCATCGGAGAATAAGAGGCCGAAATGGCGATCGTGGATCCCTGTCGCGTCCCCAATCAACTCATCCATCCCTCCAAAGCTCCGGAGTTCGGTCGGGCTCTCTCTTTCCCACAGCGGGGTTCAGGCAGGGAAAACCCCAGCCATCAGCCTTGCAGCGTTTGTGTGCAAACATCCCCGTCCCGTTTGCCTCGATCCGCTTCGAGCTGGGCTGAGCTGCCAACTAGGATCGCCCCCGCCGCTGCTCATCCGTGCCATTTTTAGGTAGTTGGGACCTGCCCCCCAGGCGCGCCGGGCGAGTGGTTCCAGGTTCCATTTTCTTTGGCGGCGGGAACCAGCCAGTGCCGTTGCTCTCTCGGCTCTCGTTGGCACTGGGCAGGTCTGATTTTTTGCCCACTCACGCCCCCCAAAGCCCAAACACTCCTCCATCCTTTGATAGGTGGTGGTACAACCGTCGTTGAGAGCAACCTTCGTCAGCACCCAACCCAATCCATTCTTCTTCTGTCACATTCACCTCTCGATCTATCCTACAACTGTTTGCCTAGCCCCGACCCTTTATCGCACTACGCACTCAACTCCTATTTCCCTGTCGTTTATCCGTACATCCATCCGAATTCCCTTCGCGTTCACCCTCGTCATCCTACCGCATTCTTGCATCCACGCCGGCTACCGTCGCAATCGCCCTCGAATCAGCAAACGACCGCGTCGACCCCCTCGATGCCTCTGGTAGCGAACCCCGGCGCGTGAATTTATTTGGACGGCCTGTGTAGAACAGGAGAAAATCTTCGCTCCACGACATTTGCACTCCTCGATCAGTGCCGACTGACGTGGGACCTTCAGCGATACCGATAATGGCGGCGAATGGCGGTTCGGTGCTGTCCATGGCCACCACGGGAACTGGCGCGGACGCCGAGGTTCTGAATAAGATACATCAGGCGCTCGAGGTTGTCCACAGCCCATTCTCGACGAATGACGCCCGTCGGCAGGCTCAGTCCTTCCTTGAGGATGTCAAGGATATTCCCGAGGCGCCTTTGCAAGGCTACAGCCTTGCCTCCGACAAGTCTCAGTCCCCCGTCGTCCGCCACTACGCCCTCTCCCTTCTTGAGCATGCAATCCGTTACCGATGGTCCTCGTATACACAGGAGCAGGCAGACGCCGTCCGGCGCTGGGTTTTGGAGCTCGCCCAAGCTCTTTCCCGCGACGACCCATCCTACCTTCGGAACAAGACGGCCCAGCTCTGGGTTGAAGTCGCCAAGAGGAGTTGGGGTGCTGAGTGGATGGATATGGACGCAATGCTGTGCCAGTTGTGGCAAGTCCCGGACTCATCCGTACACAAGGAGCTTGTCATGTTTGTCCTAGAAAATCTTTCGGACGAGGTCTTCACTGGGGACGACTCTGTCGTTGCTATGCGAGAAGGCGTTCTCAGCAAGGCCTGTGTTGAGATTTTTACACCAACTGCTGTGCTGATCGAGGCTTTCCCCAATAGACAACCCGGCCCCGACGTGCGCAGCGGTCACGAAGGCTGGCTCAGCCGCCTGTCCGAGTTCCTCAACTACTGCCTCACATCGGCCCCGAAGGATAACGACGAGGTCAGGTCATGCATCATCAAGGGCTTCTCCGTCTTCCTCTCGCTGATGCCATGGGCCATTCCCAAGGCGATTGCTGCCGCTCGCTGTGTCGAGGTTATGTGTGCTGGACTGGCGTCCTCTCAAGGGACTATTCAAAAGGTCGGTTCTCCCAACATGATAGGTGATAAGCGTTTGTCAGCTAATTCCTTCTCAAGGCTGCGCTGGAAGCGCTTCATGCTTTGTATTGCCGAACCAACTTCAACGACGACGAATTCCAGGAACTCGTCGCGCCGATGTATACTGATGCCTCAATCCAGCTGTGCAAAGGACTTTTTGAGTGGTCTGCTGTTGACCCCGAGGATATCGATGAGGACAAGTACCAGACCCTCAAGAAGTTGTCAGAGGTATGTCGGGTTGGGAAATAGTCAAACAAGAAACGGCTAACACCCCTCGCAGATGCTATCTTGTCTCGGAGACTATTTCGATCGCAAGTTTTCAAGGTTGCCTGCTTCGTCTTCTAGAGAAGGCTTTCTCAAGCTCTTGGTTCAAGTGGTACAGCATCAGAGCCTGATGGTGTCAATCCCTGTACTTGTTACATGGACTCGCCTTCTTAGTAACCGGGCAATCGGGCCTAGTGAGAGTTTGAGTCCCATCATTGGGCCGCTCCTCGAGATCTGTACGTCCAGGCTTGTCCGATATGAGAACCTACCCGAAGATACCCAAGAGCCCACATTCCTCTTCCTCCTCGAGGACACAGACACAATCCCGGAGCGACACGCCTTTTTAGGAAACTATCGCCGCTATAGCTCTCAGGTCATCGAGGCTATTGTCCAGCTGAAGCTTGTGGATGCGGTGTCGCACATCCTTGGCCGGACTGATGATATCTTGCAGCATCTCTATGATGGGCGACCCCCACTAGATAGTGCGATCACTCCATCTCCAGAGAACACGGTCAGCGTGCTAACGGAAGGCAGAGCAAAATTACTCGAAGCATTCTATGCCAGTACTGCAAGTTGATTCGCAGTTCACTGTCATTGAAGCGGCGCTGAAGGGCTACGTGAAATGGAGGAGAACCAGGCCGGACGAACTAGTAAGAGGGCGAATCACCCTTGGCGGATAAATCTAACGTCGTATAGGATCAGCAGAAGGCCGAGTTGGAATCGAATTTGGAGTCCTGGTGCAATAGGCTACTTGAAATGAACTTTGAGGTACCCCCACTGCATACTATATAGTTCTTTGAACCACAGCTAACCGTTGCCTTGGTTAGGATCCCATGATCAGAAAGAGGACCCTGCAATTGCTTGTTTATTTCTCTACGACTGCGCTGAACAAGAACGAAAGCTTCATGCTCAAGGTTCTCGAGCATATTCTCATGACCTGGCCTGAGCTTCGGCCAGAATACCGTGCCTTCAACGACGCCATCAAGGACTTGCAAGGCGAGAGCATGGTAGAACTGCAGCGACTGGCATCTGAAATGCCCGACCATCTCCTGGTACGTGTCCGCTGAGTTGCATCTGAGTTTGTGCTGACACAGATCTGGGTAGGGTGTTTACGACCAAATCGAAAACAGGGTCAACCAGATGCTGTCCTCAGGATCCCTGGACGAAAAACGAAGTATTGCGTACAGGAGCTTTCTCTTCATCATTATGTAAATGACCCAGCCAGACACGACACGATATAGATGGTAGACTAACTGGAATCTCCTAGACACCGAGCGACTCAGGTCAATGCCGAGGCAAAAATCCAGAAACTTCGGGAATTCATTGATCCAGTCAAGGCACAATGGCAGGATGAAAATGTCAGGAATGCTCTCAAGTCCTACTCGAACTTCTGCGAGCTTCTGGGCCTCGACAAAGCACAGCGCTATCTGGCCAGCCGACGAGCGCACGAGATTCAGGACTGGGGTTCACGCGAACTCGATGCTGAGGGTCTCGCTCTCCAGGCTGAGCTCGAAGACCGCTTGAAGCTTCTTCCACTTCGTTCTACCAAATCCTTCCTGGCCTTCTCCGTCGAGCGACTGGAAAAGACCTCTGACGCCTTCAAAGCCTCGTATGCTCTTTGGCAGGATGGTTTCTCTACTATTCTTGCCGATCTGCTAGAATTCCTGAGCTACGCCCACGCATGCCATAACCCAGAAAATTGGCTGAACCTCCCGCTAGATATGCGCCCCATGGTGAGTAGAGTCTTGAGCGACCGATTCTGGCAAGCCGGCATCTCGGAAGGAAGTAAGGACGACTTTTACGCTCGTGTTATGGACAAGAAGAACACTGTTGAGGGACTTGCCTCGACTATCCGCGGGTCTGTCCGATTTGTTCGAGAAACAGCATATGCCATCATCTACTGCATGAGTCGACTCGACTTGCAGTTCTACGGCTTCGAAGGGCTTTCGACGCCATTGTCCAAGGCTCTGTTTTCAGATTCCATCTGGCTGTCAACACACCAACAGAGCAATCTTCTTAATCTAGTCAGATATCTAGTTGATGACTGCCCAGTCGACCATCGAGAACACTTTCTCCCGCAACTTTTAGCCGCCTGCTTCCAACAGATGGACGCCAAGGTCAATGGCGAGTGGGAGGCGATGGAGCGCCGACAGACAGTGGCAGCGGATGGCGAGGATGGCCTCAAGGAGGAGATGAAGGCGGAGAGCATTTTACGTCAGGTTACTTACACTGCAGTGCTAATGGTGGCGGACTTTCTCGATCCTACCAAGCCGAGTAAGTGGCCAGCCCTGATCTCATCTGAGCAGTAGACTAACCTAAGCATAGATTCTGCCACCTTAAACTCGCGCGCAATGACGGGCGCTGTTGAGGAAGAAGCCCCAGGTTCTTATCCGACCCTGCGAAGATTCTGCCTCTTGCATCAAGAGATTGTGGAGCCGTTGCTCATGTTCTGCACGCACGGCATCCGAATGAGGGATACCCGATGCTGCAGCATGATCTTGCGCCTCTTTGTCTCTCTTGTGCCCGAGTTCCATCTCACAGATAGCCAGGTGCCTGCCGCGATGGGGCAGAACTTGCCAGATGGACAACAGCGGACCGTGCCTGTTGATCGTTTCCCAGTGCCTCCAGCGGTTGTGACGGCCATTCGGGAGTACATTTCGCTGGATGTACTCAAAGCCTGCATCACGTCGTTCCACGAGCAGTACTTTGTGGATTTGCAGAAAGATCTTGCTGGACTGATCGCTGCAATCATCGTCTACTACACGCCCATTACATCGACTCCAAGGGACGTGCTCTTGATGCTGCCTAATGTCAATCCGGCGGATTTGGATAGGTTGTCGAGCTACATGAGGAAGCCAGGCTCGCACACTCGACAGCAGCGGGCGCTAGTTCTCGATATGTTGAAGGACCTCAAGGGGGTGAGTGTGTCAGAGATGGGCAAGCTGCCCAAAAGCAGTGGCTTTGGTGGCGCAGGGCGGCCCAAGAGAACGAACCGAAGCAAGATGGCGCAAGGGTTCATGGATGAGCCAGTGGCTTCAGGACCAGGCGCGACAAGGTCGGGCGACATCACGGTGGTGCGTCGGGCGACTCCGGACGGACTGGAGGGAGTGTCGAACCTATTTGAGGGGTGAGGTGATTGAGGATGATACCGCTTGGAGTTTGGCTGCGTGCGCCGAAAACAATAGACGAAATGCTAGGGAGGAGCTGACGGCCTTGCTGGTTTCTTTAATTGGAATGAGATCCATTGGAAGATGTGCGATTGGGAGCTCCGGTGAGGCGCTGAGCAGGATAGGAATAAGGGACAGGCTGGAGTGGGATGTCTTTTAGGTGTTAAGAGCGAGCATAGGTGAGGACAATACAACTTGATGCGCATGATGATTCTGAGTTGGTGTTGTTTCCCATCCCTTGCATGCCTCGACGCCCTGTTGCGCAGCACATGCAGCGATCCCAGACTTTTCACATGCCGTTCATTTCCCATTCTCCAGGGTAACTAGAAGGGGCGATTCAAGAGCTTTCCATCCATCCAAGCGACACGTCCTTTGGGTCCTGTGAAGGGTTGCCACTCAACTGTGTCCGTGTCATGAGGTTATGTGCCTACACTTCTGTATTCACAGTCCGGTTAAAAAACGTACCACCGGTGCTTCACCGGAATCGGGTATCTTGTTCGTTATGCGGTAGTGCCTGGAGACACTGGCTTGGCCTAGGTCAGCTAACGCGTGACCTAAACCGGCCCGGTCTTTACGTCAAGACGGTCATGGTCAATTGGGGTTGATGCATGCAACGAGGCGACCAGTGTCGGCCCACTGACAGGTTTACCGGCAATTTTGACCGCTCTCGGAAGCCGGTGATTCTTGGCGAACCCCGTGTGTGTGGATGATCAGTTCTGTCCAAGAATGAAGGAGGGATGGGTAGTTCACCGGGGGTCGGATCCGAGAGACGACGGGTGCGCATTAGTGGTATGGAACACAGCCGCCCGAGACTCTCTCTTCTTTGTTGGTGGCAATTTGATCTTAGTTCTGTCCGCAAGCTCTCAGGTTTCTTAAGCCCGGGCTCGGGAGCCGGCAACTCATCTCCAACCAGTAGTAGCAACCGGCCGGCCCGTCGTTGAACCCGGTAGCACACTCACTTGTTCCCTTCATCGTGGCCGCCGTCGCGGGGGATGAGGAAAGGCGATGAAGGACATTGAACTCCGGCATAAATCTCCCGGCACATCCACCGGCTGAACAGTGATCTTCGTTTCACTGTGTATTCTTCGACCACTGTCAAGGTCCATCGTGGCTGTCAGCGATTCCTCCTGTGCTCCGAATCAGGCACTCTTTTTCCTCGGAAGAACAACAAAATCCTGCGTCGTGCTCAGATGAAAGGGAATCCTGGTGACCGGAGCGTATCTGCTCCTGCGGCCATGGGGGCGCGGGCAAGGGCTCCTACCTCCGGTTCAAGAAGGACAGCAAGAGCGTTCGTATTTATCCTGAATCACCATCTCCAAGGTCAGCAGCGTGGACACTTACGATCGACAGATGCGACGACTGTCGACGACTCAAGGAAAAGTGTGACGGCGTCGCGCCCTGCCACAGATGCAACAAATCAGGCCGTCCGTGTGTGTTCAGTCATCGCTTCAAGAGATCACGCTTTCCACGGCAACCGACAGCCCTCGTCCCGAAGCCCCCTCCAGAGCCCGTTCCTGAACAGTCCCTCACCTCGGTTTCAGGCACCGTCAACACAGCTGCCTTTTTTGACGTCGAGAGGATCAGAGCTCTAGAGCAGATTGTGCAGCACTTCGCGGGCTTGAAGAAGTGCGATAGAGAGGAGCTCGAGAAAGTGATTACCGGTTTCGAGCAGGAGCTGTCCCAGGATGGAGGTTTACATGACCTCCTTGATATTGAGCAGGCTGGAGGCGATAATTGGAGCAGTGACGTCAAAGAAGACGATGGGGTTATTGAAACTCCATCATCGCCTTTGAGTGGTATGCAAGCGTCGATCGTTGTTGAGTCTGGCGAGTTGTCTACTGACCTTGATATTAGTTCGCGCTGAGTTCTCTCACTCTGGATTTTCTCGCCGTGTTCAGCAGCAGATTAAAGCACAATTTGACGTGCCGAATTGCGAAGTAAGGAAGAAGCACCCGTGTATACACACACCTCTTTTCCCCTACGCACAGAGTGGACTGCTAATATCGATGTGAATTCTAGGAGACAATATCATCGAGCGCCGCTGACGAATATACACCATCTACCCAACTTCTTTCCCGAGACTCGGCAGTACTTGAAGCCGTGTCGTTGTTCCCACCTGTCGATACCGCTCTGATTCTTCTCGACGTGTTCTTTGAATTTGTACAAACAAACTATTTCTATGCCGATGAAGTGATGCTGCGTCAACGACTGGATGATTACTATTCGTCTTCCTCGCGGGTCGGAATCAACGATGCGCCATGGGTCTGCTCCGCTCTGATGGTTTTTGCCCTGGGCACACAGTTCGCACATCTTTACCAGCCTCCCTCTTCCCAAATGTCGAGTATAGGCGCTGCCAAGAAGGGATACAGCATCTATCAGACAATGGATGATGCGCTTGCCCTGACTTTCTACCGCAAAGCGTGCAACTTGATCCCAGATATTCTTGCCATAGCTTCACTGGAGAGCATCCAGGCTTTTGTCCTGCTTGGCATTTACGTGCTCCCTATTGATCCTGCCGGCTTATCGTGCATCTATCTTGGAATCGCTATCAAAGTTGCAACGCAGAGTGGAATGAATTTGCGGTGTGGTGACAACACTGGGGTCAGGGAAGCTGAGCTGAGGAGGAGGATATGGTGGACAGCTTATATCATAGAGAGGTCTGCCCCCCATCCAGCACCCCTTTGAACTTGAGATTGGAACTGAACCCTGCCAGGCGCGTTTGTATCCTGCATGGGAGACCCCCCTCGATTATGCGGCAGGACATTGATGCCCATTTGCCAACGAACCTTGCTGAGTTGCAGCCAAAGGATCGACCCAACTCCTTCCATAACTACATGGCAATTTTGAAGCTTACAATGTTTATGGAAGATGCTCGGGATGCCATGTATGACAAATCTTTTCTCTCTTGGTTTCTATTGCGGACTAACGAGATCTAGATCTGCGGCAAGGAGTGGAAGAAAAGCTGCTCACTTAAACAGCTTCAACTGCCAGCAGAATGTCGTCAAAGTCAAGGCCAAACTTCAGGCTTTCTGGCGTGGCCTCCCTGACAACACATACTGCAAGGACCTCACCCCTGGAAGGCCCCTCTTCAGGCCAAACATTCACCTCGCTCTAACGTATCACCTCATTCACATCTTTATCGGCCGATCCTTCATCTTCGATTATGCTTCTCGAGGCAACTTGCGCACTGAGCTTTCTGAATGCGAAAAGCTACGCAGAGACCTCACTGACGACTGCGTCAACAGCTCCGTCGCCACTATCGACTTGTGTCAGACGCTCCGGGACGAACATGGCCTTTCCAAATCTTCCTACACCGAGTTTAGCTCTTGCTGTGCTGCCGTCCTGGCCCTTGTAGCAAAGTGCATCTCCGAGAAGAATTGCCCCTTGCAAGACGTGTGTAAGCGGGGGATGGAGCTATTGAAGAATATGTCCAGTGGGATCTTCTCGACTAGCAGTGAGAGACGTGCCGTGGAGCGCTTGGAAATGGCATTTGACAGGCTCAACTACAACGTCACGGCCAAGGGCGGAGAAGACGCCCAGCCAGCAGAGGGAGGATATGTCCAGTTCCGGAACTGGGTGGCGATGCAACAGATCGTTCCTGGGGAGGCTCTGCAGCTCCCGGGACAGGGCAACACGATGCTAGAACTATTTGGTGGCAGCGCCACCACAGGAGGTCAGAACTGGGGGACCATGTTGAGTAAGAGTGCTGGAAGCCTCCCTGGACTTACCGAGTTAAGTGCTATGCCAGAGCTGGACCAGTGGTTTGACCATGGGTTTGGATAGTATTTGATGTTGTTTCGTCAATACATGCTTAGGGGTCTGGGATGGAGGTTTCTGGGCAGAGGACTTTGGGACAGTAGAGGTAGCTATGGATGTGGCCGAAGATCGATTGGAGAGGAGGACCCGGGGACCTGCTAAATGACTTGATGTTAATCTAATGCTCTACAGTATTATCAGAGGGACTAAGGATCCCGACTTTGACTATGCGACGACTTGGAGCCAAGCACTGATAGCGCACATGCCGAGCCACGTTGGGAACGACTACTGGTAATGCTGCGGTGGCTGCAGTGGCTGCGGTGGCTGCGAGGCTCGCCTCAAGGATTTGGGATCTGATAGATGGTTCATTTAAGGAAGCTGCCTATGGAATATATGCCTCCACCTCAATCTCGACGATCATTCCGGGAATGCCCAACTCTGTGACACCAACGCATGTCCACGTCGGCTGATGATCCGGCATCCACTTGCGAAACTGCTCTACCATAAGGTCAAACGAACCCGAGAGGGAGACGTGAAAGCTCTTGACCGAGTAGACATCCGCCCAGCCCCTTGCACCAGCGTCCTTCAGATTCTTCTCGACGTTCTTGAAGGCAAGGTCAATCTGACCCTGGAGGTCTTTCTCATCGATATTGCCCTCGTTGTCCCAACCGCCCTGGCCAGAACATTTCACAATATTGCCGACGCGAACGGCTTGGGAGTACGAGTAGAGGCGGTTGTTGGTGGTACCGACCCCCTCGTAGTTGAAGTAGCTCAGGCTGGACATGGCTGTAGAAGGGTAGACTGATGGAGAGTTAGCGAAAAGCACCCAGGGAGTAGTAGTCGTATAGTTACAGATTGACGTGTGAATCGACGGGATCTCGCTGAGACGACTGGTGAGAGTGGGAAGAATTGAGGTTGATTGCTGGGTTTAAACGATGGAAGCTAGGATTCTTGAGTGGCATCGGCATCTCTATTTATCACAACTGACAGGAAGAGGGGTCAACCTCCCAGGGGTCGTCTCGGCATACGTATTTGCCAGTTGCGTCGCACGTCAAGTTCATGTCAGTCGTATTCTTGGCCATGACGGAATGACTCATGTTATCCGGATGTTCTCATAATCTTAATGGCCGAGGGCTGGGATGTGTGTGAGAATCCTACCAGATACGGAGCACATGTACTATGAAAGTGAGACCATGGCCAAGTCATGTTGGAGTGTTGCACAAGGATTCCGGGGGAGTTGTTTCCGCCGAGGGAGGGAGAGAGAGCGACCAGAGGGATGAGGACCAGAATTCTTGCCGCACTGGGAAGGACATTTGGGACTCTTTGACCCAACAAGGTAAGTGAACGTATGATCAGGGGCTTACTACGTAGTAGAGCGATGGAAGCCGTGCTAATGGCCCGGCCTAGGGATCCTCCAAAAGGCCTTGATACTTCCCCAGTCGAGACAAGTTCGTTTTTTTTTTTGATGGCTTGATACAATTATTAATTATTAGGTTGTCGCCCAAGATATCGAGTCCCTGATTACCCCTCAATTTGGTCCCAAAACTTTCCTAACTTGGAATGCCCCGCACCTTGCGATGCCCCCACTTGCCCATCGCTTGTCCTGCCGTGACCAACTCCAATGTCCCCCGCCTCGAATTGTCCATGAGAAGTACTAATTTGGGTATAGTCGCCGCGGACGTCAATGAAATTGGGGCCATGGGGGGCACAATTGGCAGCGCCTCATCAAGTTTTGCCAGCGTGCCATATGCACCGATATCCAGGTGCCAGGTTCCAAAGCGGGTAGACATACGCGGTTGTCTCCCAAACGGATTGACCTATCATAGCCTGATAACAATCATTCCATCCATTTCTCCGTGCCCCCGCGATAACCCCGCGATTTGTGTCTCAAGCTCCTGCATCCCCCCCCATCGTTTACTGGTAGCGGCTTCCCCCGACAGAAGCCGACTTGCGTCACTGACTGTCATCCTGTCTCTTGTTAAAAGCAACCCTCTGCCCCCCGAAAACTCCATAAAGAAGCTTCATTCTCTCTTACTTCTCCTCTCACCTTTTCATCCCCTTCATCCCCTCCATCTCATCCTCTTCTTCTTCACTCACCCTCCTCCTCCTCCTCCTCCTCCCTTCCCCACAACATAAAAAATGGCGTCAACTGTTTCAGTCACGTTGCCCAATGGCACCAAGTACGACCAGCCCACTGGCCTCTTCATTAACAATGAATTTGTGCCTGCTTCTGGTGATGAATTCATCGTCACAAATCCAGTGTAAAAACCACCCCTACCCCTTCCATCCCCCCCGTGGTGCCCTTCGAGAAACATATATTCACATCGCCGACCAGGACCGAGGAAGAGTCCATCAGGCTCAAAGGAGCATCTGTTGAAGACGTCGACAAGGCTGTCGCGGCAGCCCGCAAGGCATTCGAAGGAGAGTGGTCAAATCTCGCTGCTGTGGAACGGGGTGTCTTTCTGTACAAGATCGCCGAGCTTATTGATCGAGACCGTGAGCTCATCGCTGCTATCGACGCCTTTGACAACGGAAAGGTTTGCTTCACCGTGACCCGCCGGTCTGTAAACGTGGATCTTACTGATGAACCCTAATAGCCCTTCAGCGCAGCTTTAGCCGGGGACCTGGATGAGTCCTACAATGTCTTCCGCTACTACGCCGGTGCCGCCGACAAGATCAGTGGCAAGACCATCGAGACGTCGCCCGACAAGCTTGCCTACGTTCTGCAAGAGCCCCTAGGAGTCTGCGGACAGATCATCCCGTGGAACTTCCCTTTCATGATGCTGGCATGGAAGGTTGCCCCTGCCCTAGCCTGTGGCAACACTGTTTTGCTCAAGCCTTCTGAGCTGACGCCGCTTTCCGCCTTGTACTTCGGGAAGCTTGTCGTGGAGGCCGGCCTCCCTGCTGGCGTTGTCAATGTCTTGCCTGGCCTTGGCGCACAAACAGGCAAGGCCATTGCTGGTCACATGGACGTTGACAAGGTGGCTTTCACAGGAAGCACAAACACTGGCCGAGCGATCATGAGAGAGGCGGCTAATAACCTCAAGAATATCACCCTGGAATGCGGTGGCAAGAGTCCATCCATCGTCTTTGCTGATGCGGAGCTCGACCAAGCTGTCAAGTGGTCCCATTTTGGCATTATGGACAACAAGGGAGAGGCAAGTCGCCATTCTGTGTGTGTTCTGCTGGAAACTCGACTAACAAGACTGGCTCTAGGTGTGCACTTCAACTTCGAGAATCTATGTGCACGAGTCCATCTATGACAAATTCCTCACCAAGTTTGTCGAGGTCACTAAGGAAAATGCAGCGCTCGGAAGTCCCTTTGATGAAGCCACTTCACACGGACCCCAGGTCTCAAAGGCCCAGTATGAGAAAGTGGTTTCTTACATTGAAGAGGGTAGGAAGGCTGGCGCTCGACTGCTTTACGGAGGCAGCAGGTACGGCGACAAGGGGTACTTCCTCCAGCCCACCGTCTTTGCGGATGTGAGTGTTGCCATTTTCGTTCCGTTTTAACCTCACAGGGAAACTACCGTTACTGACTCAAGTGTCCTAGACTACTGAGGACATGAAGATTATGAAGGAGGAGATCTTTGGCCCCGTGGTGTCCATTGCTAAATTCAGCACGGACGAGGAAGTCATTGCAAAGGCCAATGACACCTCATACGGCCTAGCTGCCGCCCTCTTCACCGAGAAGGTGTCGAGAGCACACAAGGTGGCGCGGAAGCTACAGGCTGGCATGGTTTGGATCAACTCTTCTGGCGACTCGCACTTTGGCATTCCCTTTGGAGGATACAAGTCCTCAGGCATTGGGCGTGAGCTTGGACAGTACGCACTTGACGCTTATACCCAGTCCAAGGCCATTCATGTCAACCTAGGCGTAGAGCTATAGGTAGTAAATCAATGAGTTGCCAGCGACATCGGCCCACCCGGTGCGAGCAGATCACGGTCCAAGAAGGGAAGTCGTGCATCATTTCGGAGTGCTTCTTATACTTTTTATGGCTTTATGCATACAACTCTGTCGATGAAAATATTACGCTTATCATGCTACTTTTGATATGTTGTGTGGTTCCGGTCTAGACCCCTCCTGAGGAATGATGCCACATACCCAATCATGACCATTTCCGTGACGATCATTTCAGTGAGCAAAACGACCGGTATTCATATGGCACTCTTGATGTCTCAGCAAGCTTGGGGGACCCTCGCATATCTTCCGTTCCTGTTTTCGTGGCCAATGACTCAACGCAGTTCCGCTTTCAAGTTGGCTCTGCTGAATCTCAGCATTCCACAGTATCGAAACCATTGCGACCAAGACATTGCCCCTTTTAGGGCATGATGAGCATTGCCTTCATCGTTCGCTTGCGCACCAATTTAAACTGGTACGAAACGCACTCGACTGCTGATGAAGATCTCTCTCGTACATGATCTCAATGTTCTCAGGCGCTTAGCCTGGCAAGTCTCTTGACCGCCTGTGCCCTCTGCTCTCATAGCCTTCCCACGTCACTTGCAACACCATGAATTCCCCGCGTTCGAATCGATATGGAGTCTGCTGGGGACAAGCTATTGTCGCGGATGCGTTAACTTCGACCGGAACGAGTCCCTATGCAGTGGAAGGCGGAAGAGAGGACCCCAGCAAGAGTCCAGCTCAGGCTCCTGGATCAGTTGATGAAGGGGTTGATGCGGCTCTGCTGGAAGCCGGCATTTCTAGCAGCCCGCGGCCCCTCGCCTGTAATCAAACTGTCCCGGCCTGTCTCCCCAGGAAGAACAGCGATGACATGACCAGGTGGGATTCCCGAGATTCCCACAGTGGTTTCATTCACTCCACTGGGACGACGTTCGAGAACACCTCTATGGCCTTGCTCGGTCGGAACAACCAGAAGCCGGCCAAATATGAGGAGGGGGTTCCGTCCCATGATTCAGTCGAGGAAAGGTCCCTTTTCCCGCAGTACAGCAGATCAATCTCTCGGCCCGGATTATGCCCCATCGACGAAGAGGGGAGTGACTCCTTCCACGCCCAATCCCCGAAGCCCGGTTCCGAAGCAGACGACCTGCCAGCTTCCCTGACGTTTCTTGGCAAGATCATCACATCTGCCCAGTTTGAGAACTATCTTGAACAGGGTGTACGAGAAGCCTGGGATGAGGCAGAGAAGCAGGTCCATGATGATGATGACGACGACGACGAGATCGATGCTGAAAGCGAAGATGATGCCGAGACATCGAAGCGGCTCAGGAAGCAACGAAAAGAGCAAGGAGCCCACTTAACCAACTATCGATCGCAAAAGATGAAAACTGTCGGAGGCGCTCTTCCACCTGAGCCTGAAGTTAGCGAGCCTGTCACGCCAAACCTGGCCCTGCCAGACCTCTCAACATATGATGACGACGAAGTCCCTCTCGCTCTTCTCCAACTGCACCGGTCCTCATTTCAAAGACCGCAAACCCCTCGACTGGCCAGTGCGAAATCTGATCCGAGCCTGCGATCAGTTCCGCATCAACATTCCAGGAGGTCCAGTTTCACACAGGGCGAAGCTCCCCGACAGATATCGCATTCCTCCCTACCGGAATTCGCGCGGCGACTTCCTCAAGACCCCTTTGTTGGCGAGAGTAGAGGCGGCCCTAACGGCCTCTTGCTGCCGGCACACGCTCAGCAATCTCTTTACCCTGGTGGCTTGGTCGGCCTGATCGCGATTGAGGAACGAGCGAGGGCAATGCGCCGAAGGGGCCCTGATAGGTGTACCCAAGAGGGGTTTCCCCAGACGAACGGCCAGCCTAGTCCGCTTTTTACGAGTATGGGCGTAGGTCCGCCGCGTCAGTTGGACCAGGCGCCTCCAATGTATGGCATGTTGAATGCACACATGGGTCAGCCGCCGCCGCAAATACCGCAGGATAGCATCGGTCAACACATTCAGCTACATCCTCAACCGTTTCAGCCCACGGCTCAAGCCTTGCAGCTACAAGAGTGGTTCATGCAATCAATGTCGCATATGAACGAGCAGAGGCAGGCTTGCTTGAATCTACAGCCGGAGCCTTATGGAGGGTTCCAATTCCAACAGTATCCAGGGAGGGTAGCGATGAGTACCCAAAGTGTGATATCGCCCAGTTCCGCGTCACAAGTACGGCAGCCCATACATGGATCAGGCATAGGATATGCTCCATCTCTTCGGCCATTAGAGCGAAGCAATATTGGCCTCCCGAGCCGATATAGAGTAGTATCTAGGGCCACTGGCTAGGAGTATAAAATATAAAGAGAGTAAGGGATATAATATTTAATAAAGTAGGTTATTTAGTTAATATATTAAAAAATAATATATATAAAAATTAATCCTTTAAAATATAAATTTAAAATAAATAATATAAATAAATATAATTTAAAAATATATTTTATTATAATAATATTTATTTTTTATTTTTAATTTTAAATTTCTTTATTATATTAAATATTATTAAAATTATAATAAATAAAATAAAATAAATAATAATAAAATATATTTATTTTTAAGATTTTAATTTATTAATTTTAAAAGTTTTTTTTTAATATTTAAATTTTTATTTAAAAATATAAATTATTATTTTATTAATATTTTAATAAAATTAGCCCTTATATTATAATAATAAAGTTTTATTAATAAATTAAAAAGCCTTTATTTTATATTTATTTTTATATTTTTATAATTATTATTTTTTAAAAAAATTTATTTTTATTTTAATAAATTATTTATTTAAATATATTTTATAATTATAATTAAAAAATCTTAGCCTTAATATAATAAAATTAATTTATTATTTAAAAAAATAAAGATTTAAATTTAATAATTATAATAATTATTAAATTATAAATAATTATATAAAAAAAGTTTTTTAATAAAAATAAAAACTTTATTAAGCTTTTTTTAATATTATAATATAATATAATAATAAAAATAATAAGATTTTTAATTTAATTATAATTAATTATTTAATTAATTTAATTTTTAATTAAATATAATAAAAAATTATAATATAATTAATTATAATAATATAATATTAATTAATATTTTAAATTAATATTTTAAATTATAAAATATTATTATAATTTTTAAAAAGTCTTTATATAAAAATTATATTTAAATATTTAATTTAAATTTTTATAATATAATAACTTAATATTAAATAATCTCTTTTTATAAAGAAGCTTTATAAGCCTTTAAGGGTTATTAGTTTAATTTTAACTAAGGTAATTAAATTTTAATATATTAATAATCTATTAATTAATAATTAAGCTTATAATTAGCCTTTAATATTATAAAGGCTTAAAAAATATTTATAAGGAGAGGTTTTTTATAAAGGCTCTTTAAGGGTTTTAATAATGCCTTATAGCCTAAGGTATTAATTTATTAATTAATTATATTATATATTATTAGCTATATATAATTATAATTATTAGCTAAGATATATTAGGCTAGAAACTAGGTTAGGCTAATAGTTAGTATAA